>DWMY01001185.1:0-16116 GCA_018249775.1 Heliconius hecalesia formosus | reverse complement strand
TCAGCAGAACTGCCTTCCGAACCGGTGGTAGCTTGTTTTTTTTGTTTACATGTTCATTTGACGATTCAAAAGTGCTTATACGAGTTTATTTGAATAAAGAATATTTTGAATTTGAATTTGAATTTAAGCCAGTAATAATTGCTAAAGTCATCTTAGCGCAGTAATATAATACTCTTGACATTCTAATTTAGCACTAAGAAAAGCTTTCTCAAAATTTCTAGGGAACGTGAAAAAAAATGATATTCTATTTTATCTTTTAAATTTCATGCACTGACATTTGCGTGTATTAATTATTAACTTGCTTAAAACGCACATAACAAAATTTTGTAAATAAATCATATAATTTATCAAATACAATACATACATATATCAAAATAAGGCCAGTTGTGGCACAGGGGCACAAAGTGTGACAGTAAGCGCGACTGGTTGTGGATTCGATCCCCATTCGGGGAAATTAAATATATAAATTTATATTTCCATTTTTTCGCTCTGGTATGAAGGCTAAACGCAACGTTGAGTACCGCCAATCAACACGCAATGCCTCCAGAATTCGGCGGAAAGTGCGGAACGGAGTGTCTTAACACTAGGTACCTTCTACCTGCCCTGTTATGGTGCGGGATACAGCGTGAAATGAAGCTGATATAATTTAATTAAATTTGACATAATTTATCAAATACAATATATCAACTCCGCACATACAACATTATAATAGCCCTTAACCGCTGACACTTAGGCTGAGACATTGACGCGGGGTGACATATTTGCAGCTCACACGCACAAAGTTAACAAACGATAAATTAACTAATATTAGGAGTAAATATTTATTTTTAGATCATTTTAAATGTTACGAGAAGTACAAATATTACTTTTTACGTAAAAAAAGAAACATAATTTCATTTGCTACTCTGACATTGAATAGCGGAACACGCTAATGTCCAATATTTTTTGTTTTTTTTTTCCGCTTTAACCTGTATCTCGCGCTCATAGCTGGATAAGCAGAAGGTTCCCAGGTTAGGAACCTAGTGTTAATACACTCCACCCCCATTAAGTTTACTTTTCGTCTAATTCTGGATTGTTTTTATGCATTTTCGTGTTGAGTGGCATAACTCAACACCGCACTTTGCCTCGTTTTCCTCGAGTGAAAATCGAACTCTCAACCTGACACGCTTACATTCGCACGCTTTTGTCAATGCGCAACTACTGGCCTCAACGTAACAGAATCAGTAAAGTTTTTTATAAAGTATTCATTTTTTTGTTTAATAGACCTCGTTTTAATTTTACACAACAGGCTTAATTGCCATTATTTTTAAGTCTTATCTTTTTTTACATTGTAACGTTAAGTTAGCTGATTAATTTGAATGTTACTAAGAGAGAAAAATATTATGTTTTGATCAAACATTATAATATTTTAGAATACATATAAAAAATTGAACTAGTAGAAAAACGTATTTTTTAGTTTTTTTTCAGCTACACGCTGTTTCCTGCAAGTAGCAGGGTAGGCAGAGGGAGCCTAATATTAAGACACTCGGCTCCCCACTTTCCGCTGATTGCTGGAGGCATTGCGTGTTACGTGGCGGAACTCAACGCCAGTCCTTGCCTGTACACCAGAGAGAGAAAAATAAATAATTGAATTTCCTCGAGTGGGAATCGAACCCACAATCTATGGCATTTGAAGTCACATGCCTCCAGCATCCGGCGGAAAATGTGAACATTAGGCTCCCTCTCCCTATCCTACTGCATGCGGGATTAAGCGTGAAGCTCTTTTTTAAATAATAACATTTTCCATATCCTTTTTAAACAAGCTTACAGCTTTCGTAAAACTCTTTAAATTGTGTGGTCGCTAATGAATTGAGTGCATATAAAGCTTTTAAAATTATCGGCTCAAAATAATCGACGTGGGATTCAATTTGCTGTGTAGGTTCCGTAGGTTTATTTTAAACTAGCTTTTATCTATGACATCAAAAACGTGGCCAAAGGGACATTTTGTTTTTTTTTACAGGTTCCATTTATTATATGCAGGATACAGAGTGAATCCAAAAAAATAATCTTTATATATTTAAATAGGACCATCAAGGTGCAATGGGAAACCCCATAATTATAAACGCGATGGGTTTGTATTCGATTGCCACTCCGGGGGGCTGATTATATTTAAATTTATTTTTGTTTTCCCGCTCTGGTAAACAAAACGGGATCGTGAGTTCTGCCACGCATAGTCTCAGTTTTAGATCGGTGAGTGGGGAAAATTGTTAACATTATAACAAAATTAGTAAAACCGCTTGTATTTTTTTCAACTACACGATTTTCCACACAGTATTTCGGATATGTATTTCTCTAGCGTCAAGACACTCCGTTCCATCCTTTCCGCTCAACTCCGAGCCATTACGGGTACTACCCTCATCCGTATCATATCTATCTGTTATAACATTGATAAGCCTACTAGCGTGTGTTGCACGTAGCCGGCTCCCATGCGTATTGTTACTCTAACACTCATAGCCTGTAGTTGGATGTAGGATAATTTCCTAAGATCGTGTGAACTTATTTCCCTTGAGAGGCGAATTGAAAAAGGCAGCCTTTTTTATCATCACGTACAGTCGTATTTGTCAGTCGAGGCAGAATTCAGTGATAAATCACTATTCCATAGCCGACATAACGTAAAATTATATAGGTATTGAGGGAATGTGTGGTAAGAGAATAGAAATAGGATACGTGGAGACAGTTTAACTGACCAAATTCACAATAAAAATATACAGAGAATAGTGGTCAGGAGGTCAAGTCAGGATGATCGAAAGATGCAAATCAAGAGTGTGTGGTAAAAGAGACTTGGATTCACTTTCGAGAACACAGTATCGATGATACTGGAGAAAAGAACGGGAATCAAAGCGAGGAACAGTAAACTAGGCGAAAGAGGTACGCAGATACCGTAGTACCGCAGTATAGTATTGCTCCACCTACAAAAAAATTCTCAAGTTTCAATACTAATCTAAATCATCATTGTTTTTGTTTTCTATCAAAAAGTAAGAAACTGAATTGTTTCGAACAAATTGTTATATAAAAGTTAGAGGGCCTATAGAGATGGTAGATTAATGTGCTTATAAACATTTCCTTTTCCTTGCCAAACTGTTGGAGTGTCACCAAAGTGAATCACATAAAGTTATGTTAATGCGATAAAATTCGAAATTTATGGGCGGAAATATTCATTTTTGTTATAATATTATACGTTTTCGATGGGCTGTTCTATATTATATATATGTGAATATTATTAATGTTTTTTTTAATAAAATCAGGCACTCGTAGTACGAGGCATGTGCTAAAAGAACAAACTTTATACATAATATCTCGAAAATTGAGCGAAAAGAGAGATATGAAGTAATTTAGTACTTCCCTTCTTCCTGCTACATAAAAGATAGAATGTAAAACTAAAAAAAACCTACAGATTACAATAAACTCCTACCACACTAACACACAAAAGAACATAATAATATTACATTTATATCACACTACAGCACATATAGCACAACTTTGATTAAAAATCTAAGGAGGCCACGAACAAATGGGAGTTATAGATATCTTTATTTTTTCATGAATGCCGCACCAGATGTTCCCAAACTTGCTTACATTCATTGAAGGGAGATATGAATTTGTTGGACGTGACTCGACTGTGGACGCGGATACAGGGCGCAGCTGAAATCTAGCCATTGTACAGATATTGGTTGATAATGTGATAACTATAGTGTTAAGAAGAACTGCTTGTTGCTTTTTCTTTTTTTTCAGCTTTGGGGTGTACCCTGGATGTCGGAAGACAGACAGAAATACCAAATTCTGCGTTATCACGTTATGTGTCTTTTAATTATATAAATACTTGTAAATATTTGACGCGTTTAAGAAGTAGAAATTCAAAAGATTCTATGTAAATGAAAAATATGTATAGAGGCTTTTTTTTTGTGTTTTGAAGATTGGGTTTTTTAAGTCATCAGGCTTCACACCTTATTACAGCATGCACACTTTTCTCTGCCGGAACTAGAATATGGGTGTTGGGTGGCTGAACTCGATGCCACGATGAAAAAAGTAAAACTTGCTGAAAAATTAAAGCTTTATATTGTATCCCGCACACAGCAGGGTAGGCAGAGGGAAGCTAGTGTTAAGACACTCCGTTCCCCACTTTCCACCGAATTCTGGAGGCATTGCATGCTGAGTGGCGGAACTCAACGCCGCGCTTTGCCTCGACACCAGAGCGAAGAAATGATAATATAAATTAAGATAAATATTTATTTCCCCGAGTGAGGATCGAACACACAACCAGTCGCGCTTACAGTCACACTTTGTGCCTCTGCGACACGACCGGCGACTCTTAAAGAAGAAAGATTAAAACAATTCATTCCCCACAGCGGGCATCGACCCACAACCATCCTGTTTACAGCCATATAGTGTAACACTGCACTACGTATGCCATAATTCAATTCAGCCACGATAGAATAATAAAATTTATGTATTTTATTCTCAGACATACATTAAAACATGACCAATACATAAATTAGCTTGAACACATAGTGTTGATAAATTCAATCCTTTCCAATGACCGCACAAACAAGCCTTATTAGTGGAAGTAGAAAACGTTCAAAATGTATTGTACGTATAAATTGCACGCTTTTAAACATTTTATCCTTTTTAATTTTAATTAATTATTTTTAAAGTCTGATTGTAAGCGCCTGGGTTGTGGATTCGATTTCTACTCGGAGAAAGTAATTATTTTCATTATATCGTTCTGGTAATAAGACAAAGCGCCGCCGCCGCGTTGATTTCTCTCAACTCGCAATATCATCAAATTTTGGCGATGCGTAGGTATTAGAGTGTCGGGGGCACAATGTGGGACTGTAAACTGTTTATGGGTTCGATTTCCACTCGAGGAAATAAGATATTTATTTAAATTTATATTTCCATTTCTTCGCTCTGATGTCTAGGCAATAGCGCGGCGTTGAGTTCCGCTCCTCAACACGCAATGCCTCCAGAATTGGGCGAAAAGTGGGGAACTGAGTGTCTTAACACTAGGTTCCCAATGCCTACCCCTGCTGTGTGTGAGATGGCAGCGTGAAGCTGCAAGATAACATTTATTTATTTGTTTAAAGCAACAATAAAATAAATAAATACATTTAATACCAGTACTTGTACATTATTACAAATTCAATGTTCAATGAATATTTCAAATGTCAATTATCAAAAACTCGAAACGGCGAACTTAAATTAAATTAAGAGATGTATTTATATAGGGAATACGGCATAGAGGTTCTTCCACGTTTGGATTTCGAGTTGCTAATACAATTTACAGTAATAATTGATATTTTATATCTCTAGGGGATATTATTAGTATATTTTAGTTTGTAACTTCCACTAGTCTGTTATAAAGTTATATATAATTTTTATATATACTTAAATATAATTTTTATATATAATTGTTATATATAATTAAATTATATAATTCAAAGTAAAATCTAATAATATGTTTATAAATATTTGTGCGAGTTTCTATTTATTAGTAAAGGACAATGGGCAGATTCGGACCACCATCTAATGGCAATAAAACATATATCAATGGATAGAATTATTAATACTGAATTACTTTTGTTATGACAGCTTTCTTTTCACAGTTATCCATTTAGAAATATATAACTCAAAATTTCAGAAAAAATATTTAATTAATACGACGTTTTTTATTGTACTTTTACTATTTTTAGTTTTTGATAATATTTTATTTCGCAAGCTGTCCTGGCGCCCGCCCTAGCGCGCCCGAGTATGGGCATGGGATGGGTAAAGGGTTTAATGCTCCAGAAATATTTTTAAATGATAAATATTTGGCAAGTGAGAATATTATTTTTTTTAATATTTTTTAACATTTAAGAAAATGTATAAAAAATTAAACGTAGAGGGATTTGAACCCGCGCCTCTTTTGAAACCTCGTCCAAGCGCACTAACCAACTAAGCCATACGTTCTTATCGAGCTACGTCGAAATTCTTACACGCTTGTTGCATCTTATTTATGTTGTTAGCATCTCTGTAGGGAGATTCTTACAAATTTCCGCTACCCAAAGATAATTACTAAGAATTATCGTTTGACGAGAGAAAATACTATTTTTAAATATATTTCCAGTGTCACCAACCCCTTCATACAATACTCCCGGAGTGCCTCCAAGTTTTTCACGTCCACCTCCAGTATCATCAATACAGTGTTTACAAAAGTCAACTGTGGTCTCCTCCCATTTCTCTTACGTACTCATCCTTGCACTATTTGTATTTCTTATTGATAATTCTCAACAGCATCACAATTTTAATATATTAAATATGCATAAAAATAATTCTTTCATAGTTCAAAATAAATTTATTCATTAATTGAAGTGCACTTAAATCGCCAGACAGACCTTTTATATTCAAATCGGATTTAAAAAAAACAAACGCTTTTTATGTCTGCGCCTATAAGAGGATTTTGTAGGCTGTTCCCAAACAATATATATATTTTTTTCACCTTCACGCTGTATCCCGCATATAGCAGCCTAGCATAGCCTGTCGAATTCTTGTAGGCATTGCGTGTAGAGTGGCGCAACTCAACGCCGCCAGAGCGAAGAAATGAAAATATTAAATATTTCATTTCCTCGTGTGGGGGTCGAACTTACAACACGACTGGCCTCTACATGTTATATGTAAAGTAATGTTTGATAACGACTGTGTTTTCATAAATCAATATTTTCATAATCAAACGTTCAGAAAGCTAATGTTCCTTTACGTAAAACGATGAAATAATTTATATTAAAAAAAAAAATTAGTTAAAACGTAGCTTGTGTTTATCCCATGACCGTCAAGTATCTATATGTGAAATTTAATTACAGGGTTCATATGTTTGGGCGTGGCGTCACAAACAGACTGACAGAGTTATTTTTGCATTTATTATATTAGTATGCATACTTCAGGTTTTAACTTTTTTATTTTCCACTATTACCTAAGCTTCACTATACACTACTTTAACAGTGGCATTTGTAGGTGACTACAAAAACAGAATTTGTGGAGATCGTAATCGAGAATAATATTCGTAAAATCTTTTGAATGGAATTTCCTATTTAAATAACTTAAAGAGTAAATTATTTATTTGGTTATCCAAACTCCTTATGGATTCACATAAAAATATGGATAACATGTTCTGATTATAGTCGGCATTTATATCTAATAATAAACTGTTAAAAAGTAGTTATATTGTCAAAACTACAATAGTAGGACATATAGTAACCCGAAGTTTTTAATAGATATGAATATGTTCTCTGTTTCCGCAGCGCATGCGATGAAAGACAATTTTAGTGAGGGACTCCTATTTTATTCTAGGAATAAATATAGCCTATGATACTCAGTGATAATGTAGCATTCTAATGTTGAAGGAAATTTTAAAATCGGTTCAGTAGTTTTTATGTTTATTCACTACAAACATACCAATCTTTCCTTTATATATAATGGTATAGAAGTGTAGATATTTCATTTAATTTTCTTGGGCAGTAATTGAATCCACAACCTCTCGTGTCACACGCTTGTACCCCTGCGCTACGAAGACCACATACTTATTTTATATTTAGTATAGAAATTGATTAAAATAATTTAAAAAAAAAACAGATTTCCTTTCTCTTGTACAGCCATCGTTCGCCAGTCGTATTTAATATACGGGTATGTCATTATATGTATTAATGGGTGTAAGGCTTACGTACTCATAGATGTAGCATTCAATTATTTTGTAAGAGCTTAAAGGGGTGGAAATGGAACCTATTATTGTAAATTGATTAATTCAAATATACGTTTTATGTTTTCTATTCTTTTATTGAATTATTTTAATGTTTTACACTTTCCGGCGTTGAGTTCCGCCACTCAAACACAAATTCGAGATATTGGGTGGCGGAGCTCGACGCCACGTTTTGTCTTGATAAATGGGGAAATGAAAATAAAGTACTCGACCAAGTCATGATCGAACCAACATTATTGCAATAATTTTGGTTCATAGTAGGCACGGCAGAAAGTATTAAATTAATAAAATTAATATAAAACATGTTTTAAGTAGAAATAGACTGAGTTGTTAACTTAACGAAAGCAAGTGAGACTAGTAGTTAGTAGAACAACTTGAAGTTATATGCAACGGACGGCTCTTTTAGCCTTGTTAAACTTTGTAAGTGACACGACAGGTATCAATTTATAAAATATGGGATTGAATTCCGCCGTAAAATAAAGCGATCGTGGTGCAGCGAAACACTATCTGAATGTAGACGCGAAGGTTGTGGGTTCAATTTCCGCTTGAGGAAATAATTTATTATCATTTACAAGACAAAGCTCAGCATTGAATTCTGCCACTCAGAACGCAATGTTTGGGACATTGCGTTCAAATTCTACAGAAAATGGGAAACGAAGTGTTTTAACACTAGGTTCCCTCTGTCTACCCTAATATACGCGGGATATAACGTGAACCTAAAATTACTTATATACCTTACCATTGCATAGTAAGAAGTCCAGTTTCCATGTAAAATTTAATTCAGGAAATAGCATGTTCTTAGATGTTTCCTCCTTAAGCTTGAAAGCCGCTTACTCTCAAACTATTAAGATTATAATATTAAACGTACATACATATGCATACTTAAAGACTTTGAGAAATTACTTCGTAGCTTGTAATAAATATCTAAACAGTCCTTCAAGGTAGCAGATTCAGTGCCGGAATGTGTATTAAAAAAAAATATACATAATCAACCAAATAGATTGATGGAAAGTCGCAAATTATATAACTATTCCATCAAAACATAAACGTTAAAAAAGGCACAAATTAAATATTAAGTTTACGTTTACGGACTAAATAATTGTAAATATATATGGGTGCCGATTTTTATGATCACTCGGGATAAAATTCAAGCTCTAAATTTCACTTGATATTTTTTTTCGTACAGGCTTTATTATATTTACAAAAAAGTGTACTTTAAAATTATTTGGTTCATATTTGGTTTAGGGCATGGTGGTAACACATGTCCCATATTATATTTAAATGGTTTTTATTTCCCAGTTCTAGCAAGGATCGAATTGCACGGAAGACGAAGATCACACGATCTTCACACTAGGATCCTATCTGCAAAGTTAAATGACAACAGATCTTAAATGGAAATATCATGCCAAGAGTTTATAATGCATACACAAACATAGTTACGGGAGACCACTAGTTCTATGATAACATTTTTACAATATAGTGAACTCTAGTTAGACGCGATCGATGAAAACCATATTCAAAAGAATTTATGCACTTTGAATAACGTTACTCAATAATCAACGTGTCTGGACAATGCAAGCTAGTAGTAGAGGGAAGAGTTGGCAGCTTACAATCCGTGTTATTTGCATAGGAGTTTATTTGTTGTTGTCGAAAAAATTATTTCTCTGTGTGCATGTCATTGATTGAGTATTTTTTCAATAAACCTTTGCAAAACAAATGTATAGAACATGCAATAAAATTATAATACTGTGTGACTGACAGACAATGCGCTGATGACTCTGCTGGAATCAGAAAGTTGACATTTGATATATATGATGTAGTCAAACGTCGAAACTCAGGCGCTCCTAGGTTTGATCAGCCAGAATATTTAGACCGATTTCTTGTAGAGACAGCTTAACGTCTTCGAAATTAAAATAAATATATTTGCACTTTTTGACTCGATCTCTTCTTGGATCGATTAGGCAAAACCTGAAACAGATTATTTTTGTATCAACGTTCAACTGAAACGTTAAGAACTTTTATGTTTTAAGATATGTAATAGATTGTAAGTTCGAGTTTTGGCAATACGCTTTTTCCCGTATAGCATCGTAGGCAGCAGTACGTAGCGTGAAACTCTGCGTTCCTCACTTTTCATGCATATTTTTTGAGATATTGTGAATTGTTTAGCGACTAAGTAATAAAATATGATGATTTCTATGTCAATTGATACAATGGACTAAAAAATGAGGCAAAGTAACTAGCTTCAAGCGGCAAAAAATGCTCAAAAAATTATTAAACGGAGCTCAAAGACGGAAAAGAATCCGCTGAATCAAGATATGTATATAAATTAATATCGCAAAAAATGGCGCTTAGACCAATTAGCCTTTCAAGCGTTGATATGTTATATTTGCGCCATGCGTGATTGATAAGGCCGTCGTGGCATAGCGTACGCACTTAAAATGCGACCATTATGAGTTCTATTTCCGCTTGGAAAAAATAATTATTTTAATTTTCTGGTAATAAGCAAGTCATTGGTTCGAGTACCCTCTTGGATAGCCTCATAAAATGTCCAGAAAACGTACAAAAATTATGCCTATTAATTTCGTAATGTTTAGTTTTCTATATCTAACTAAAAACTTGTAAAAGTGAAAAAAAATATAACAAATTCCGTTTATAAACGACGAAGTATTTCTAATAATCGATTCAATGTATCGGAAATATGAACACGAATGTAAAAAAATCCACCATTCTTTTTTAAGTTAAAACGACGCTTCATAAAAGGTTACACTTGAGTGGGAATCGAGGGGAAGATTTATTGGACGGGAGTTAAATTAAATTCCTAATATATAGATAGATACTTTTACTTGTCTGGTTGGTAAAGTGACGCATTTAGTATTATAAATTGTATATTATTTTATGTATCGATTATTATAAGTAAATGGCATTTCGATATATAAATAGGCGGGTTATTTTAAAATGTCATCAAGTCGTCATTGTGGTGCAGTGGGAGAGTATCGGACACGTGCAATGGTTGTAGGTTTGCGTGCGTGCGTAGCGCTGGGATGCAAGCATTTGACTACAAACGCGACCGGTTGAACACACGTTCGATTCCCATTCGAGGAAATTAAATATTTAATATTTTCTTTTCTTCGTTCTAGTAACGAGACAAAACACCACTCCAAAATTGGGCGTAAAGTGATTTAACACTTTTTATTGCCTACTCTGCTATGTGCACGATGCAGTTTGAAACTAAAAAAAAACATATATACCTTAGAACTTGCCTCTATATACAGAAACTAAAGTGTTAGTTAGGGCAATACTAACAGATATGCCTTTGAGCGTGAATTTCACCTAAATTTGTGTGTACTAAATACTAAGTCAGTATATTTGAGATACTGCCTTACTAACTGAATATTCGAATTGATTATTTAAGCTGAAAACTTCGCTTGTATATCGATTCCTTATATTGATGCACAAATCCAATGTTATTTATTTGAATGACATCTAATCTATCAGACCCAGTACTAAAATTTTTAAATGTAAAACATATAGATAGTTACATACAATGACGGAGTTGTACGCCGTATCGCCTGCGCCGTCTTCTCCGCCACACCCGACGTCCCATTTTCAACCATTGACCCCAGCGAAAAAATTTATTCTTACTTTAGAAATTTAACCTATTCTGTGGGATCATTTAAATCCCCAATATGTAAATAAATATAAAAGAAATATTTTTTTTAGTCATTTTAAAGAAAAAAGAGTCTGAGCCATTATAGAAGATGTATAAAAGAAAATTAATAACCTAAGATCTAATTCTTTTTCTTCTTAAAATGCCTACGTATGCGTTTTAACGCTCGGTAGTTCTCGGTTGATCTGGTCGTCAATCTGACGTATTGTGTAATATCGCACGTCAGTCCATCATTTAGCCATCAGTCAGAATTAATAAAAAAAAAGCCAATTGTAACAAAGTGAATGGAATGGGTTTAAGGAAAATATCTTAAGTCTAGAAGTATGTAACAAAACAAAGCAAGATAAATGATGACAATGGAATTTTATTATTAACTATTTCGACTAAAATATAGAAAAAGGATGTTTAAGTCCGAAAACTTAATATAAATATACAAAACTGTGTTTTTGTAGTTGATAAAAAATAGAAATTAATACCACTGTGAGAAAGTAGAGATATGCTAAATAATGTTTGTTAACACAATAGTTGTGTCAGCGTAATATTTTTACTACAACGAAAATTATCAAGTTTTTAATCTTCGACTTCACTTTTTATGATAATTAGGATAGGATGAATATAGCAAGCCGTGGGACTAGTGCCTATTAAATGGACCGTTTAAAGGACTTAAAAAGGATCGGTTAAGGACTTATCATAAAACAATATCTTTTGTAATACTCCTACACATAATATTGATATGCCACTGGGTGTACACCATACACGACAAATGGCACGGAATTCTTCACCACCAGCTAAATGCCCACACAGAGCAGATCACAACAATAAAGAGGGATTGAAAAAAAATAGGTATTTTCTCTAATATTCAAAATTTTCATAAATTACATTTACTTATTATTTTTCGTTAATTTTAAACAGTAAATATCATAAAAATAAATCAGCTTCATGCATCCCGCACACAGCAGGAGGAGAAGCAGCAAGCAGAGGGAATCTAGTGTTAAGGCACTCTGTTCCCCACTTTCTGCTGAATTCTGAAGGCATTGCTTGTTGAGTGGCAGAATTCAACGCCGCGCTTTGCCTCGACACCAGAGCGTAGAAATGATAATATAAATTTAAGTCTCGAGTCATCTCCTCGAGTGTGGATCGAACCCACAACCAGTCGATTTCAATCACACCTTGTGCCCATGCGCCACGACTGGCCTCTTTTGAAATAGTTAGAGTTTCATTTCAATTAGTCATGTATTTTTTCTAATATAACAAATTTTATTTCTTTTACTTATATCCACTTATTATTTTGGATGATTTGTTTTAATTATTTGGGTTTATATTTCCTCACTTATACTAGTTACATATAAAAATGTATCACTCGCGGATTTGAGCGGCTTCGCCCGATGGAACTAGATCAATACTTTGATCTTTGATCAATAGTTCCATCGGGTTTCTTGCTTGTTATATGTTCATTCAACGATTCAAAAGTGCTTATAACTAAGACTCTATTTGAATAGAGAATATTTTGAAAAAGAAAAATACTTATTTAATACATCAATTAAATTATTTTCAATAGCAAAGCATAAACAAATAACATTTTTATGTTATCCTAAATAGAATGTGAACCCACAACCATCCCACGTCTACACAAATATCCTAACACCAACATACCAAATAACTATTTAAGCCATAAATATTCACACTAAAACCTGAAAATCTGAAGTGAGTGCTTTTCTTTCCCCATTTTAAAGTTCCTTGTCCACTTTGGCACACACACCAGCTCCGCGAATGGATAGCCTGTGGTCAGTGTTATTTAAACGGCGCGACTATGCCAACTTTGCTTTTTCTTTTATAAGCCAACTCTATATTTTAATAGTAGAAGGTTTTTTTGGACAATCACAGTATATGATGTAACAAATCTTAAAACTATTTTAAGTCTCAATATTAAATTGTCATCAGTAATATTACCTATATATCGTTTTATACATTTGAGGCCAGTCGTGGCGCAGGGGCACAAAGTGTGACTGTAAATCAACTAGTTGTGGGTTCGATCCGCACTCAAAAAGATCAAATATTTACTTAAATTTATATTTTCATTTGTTCGCTCTGGTGTCGAGGCAAAGCGCGACGTTGAGTTCTGCCACTCAACACGCAATGTCTCCAGAATTCGGCAGAAAGTGGAGAACGTCTTAAAAACGTCTTAACGTCTTAAGTTTCTTAGAGTGTCTTAACACTAGGTTCCCTCTGCCTACCCTGCTGAGTGCGGGATACAGTGTGAAACTGATTTTTTTATTATTTTATTTTATTTTAATAATAAATAACAAACACCACTATATTCTTGCTCTAACACGCTGGCATACTTTTGTGTGATTCTTGCACCTTGCGAGTGTAGAGTAATTAAGACAGAGAAACTATGAAAATATTTTCATTGGAAAATTGGACATTCTCTCGTATAATACTATACTATAGTATAATACTTCAAAAATAATATTAAAGGACTGTTTCTGTATAAGTATACTTTAGAAATTGCTAGTTAGAGTATTTTTTGTCTTTTGCTTTCGCCTTTTTTGCCATGTTACTCAGTAGATTGACAATCCAAATTCTAGACATTTCAATATCCAGTTGCGCATTTTAGTGACAGTACATAATGTAAAGCGGTTATTTTTTTTTTAAATAAATCAGCTTGACGCTGTGTGGGACACACAGCAGAGTAGGCAGAGGCTAGTGTTAAGAAACTCCGTTCCCCATTTTCTGTCGAGTTTTGGAGGCATTGCGTGTTGAGTGACGGAACTCAACGCAGCGCTTTGCCTCGACACCAGAGTATTAAATATTGTATTTCCACGAGTGGAGATGGAACCCACAACCAGTCGATTTTACAGTCATACTTTCTTTGTCTTTCATGTCACACCCTACGCCACGGCCTCAAATTGGCTGGCCTGGCCTCAAATTAATTTTTTTTATACTAAGTAAAACAATCCTCAACCGGATTTCGTAAAATTCGCCTAAAAAATATGTAAAATATAGATCCCTCCTGGTCTCGTTAAACAAAATACTGAAAACAGAGTGATATCGGAGAAATTAAAAGAAAATTTATTTAAAATCACTTCAATTGAAAATTATTTTGTTTCGTTTGAAGTAAAAATGTCCAAAGTATTTTTCACTGTAAAAGAGTCCCAACGAGACTTTATTACTGAGTCCCTACTGTCTGTCCACCTGTCGATACGGTTTGCTAGACGGCTAACATGTAGCTTTTAGCTTTTTGCTAAAATAAAAATAAAAATACAAATAAAAAATAAGTATTTTATATACAATAAAACAATAAAAGATCGTCAAGTATCGCTCGCCAACCCATAATATTACGAAAAAAAAATCCTCTTTTAAAAATTTTTTTTAGCTTTTCGCATTGGAAGTCTAGCGTTAAAACACTCCGTCTGTACACCACTTTCCGCCAAAGTATTGAGTGACGGAATTCATCGCTACATTAAAAGACATGAAAATAAACAGACATAATTATATAGAAAACATCTAAAAAAACAATAATCAAAAATATCCTCAAGAACTAAATTAATCTGTACTAAAACAAACTATACGATTGCAATCGAGAAGTATATATATATATATTATCGAATACTGCGGAAACTATCCAACAGTCTCTTTGTAGACTATCCGATTACAATGGCGGTCATTCGGAAACTTCTGAGGGGTGTACGTGATATACTCAAACTGAAGGAAGTAAGGACTTTTGAGGTTGTAGACGGTTGTGAGTTCGCATTCCACTCCGTTGTAAGTAACACGCAATATTTCCCATATTCATCGGAAAGTGGAAAACGGAGTGTTGTATCACTAGGTTAAAATTATCTAAGACGCGCTTAAAATTGTGTAAACGCGTATCGCGCGCGATTTAAGTGCATCTAGCGTATCTTGTATGTATGTAGTATTCTTTATGGCCTCATACCTACAGAACCACTAAATGGATTAACATAATTGGAGTATCGTTAGTTCTGTCTTAGCAGCCCAAGTGTTCTTAGATGGGTGACGGTAAAAAAATCAAATAAGGCGACTGTTCAACGCCATGGTATAGTGAAAAGTATTTTAAATATTTATTTTAGAATACTTGGCAGAAACGCGTCGCGGTTTGTGTGGCGAAACTTAACGCCTGGCTTTGTCTCGTTACCAGACCGAAGAAATAAAAACAAATAAATCTTACATTTTCACCACTTTATACATTTTAAATGAAACTCTTAAGACGGATTAATCGTACATATTTAGTTTAATACTTAATAATTTATATCATCGAGTGGAATTCGATCTCACAACCGTCGCGATTGCAGTCAAAGCATTTGAACGCAAAAAATAATCATAGATACCTACAGAAACAGAACCATATTAACATATTCAACTTTAATACGTGATTCCAAACTCTAAATAGACATACATATACCAAAAACGTATGCAGTTTAAGTGGTCATTTAAACTAAAACCAACATGTTGTTAGACCGAACTCTGCGTACCGCGGAAATCAAACTTATTATCTACTAGCGACCCGCTCGCGGCTTCGCCCGCTTAAACCAAAAAAATATTTAATTAACACACTGAACTATGTTCGTGTTTTGATATACATATAATGTATGTTTGCAACGCAATGAAGATTTTTAATGAGAAATTTATTAAAGCTTTAGGTCGCATTTTCATACCTCCC
>DWMY01001184.1:0-16118 GCA_018249775.1 Heliconius hecalesia formosus | reverse complement strand
CACTCCTCAAGGAAATTACATATTAAATTTATGTTTTTATACTGCGTAGTTTCGACTCTGCGTTGTAACTTGTTCGAGTATGTCAATCACTTCGTAAGAAAACAGTTTTATTTTTATATATATATATCGATATAAAATAATAATGATAATCGTTATTATATAGATTTTATTGAATTCTTAGCAATTTTAATTTAGATTTTAATGAAATAAACGTTAATTGCCTACTACAGTATACGTTATATAAATGCTTTGATTATTTTATGATGACATAAAAATAATTTATGCCTTCATAAGCATTTAGATTAATAACTTTTTAATTGTTGACACTGTTTTTAATAGCTTTTTTAGATAAAAAATATAATATTAGGAATAATCGATTCCACATGCCATACTTAGAGGTGTGGTGGTATGTTTTTAGAAATATCTTAGATTTTTCAAAATTCTCGTGTATTATATTTTAAAATAGTAGCAGCTTTTTTATTTTGTACACATATTTTTTCATTCAACGTGGTAGGAAAAGAGAAGCTAGTATAAAGACACTCATTTCTTTCTCAATATCCCTCCCTAATAACAGACATTGATTGATGGATGGCAGAACCTGATGACCTGTGAACCTGCGATTTATATCCCATCATACTTTCATTTAAAAATACAGTATTAAATCGTACTAACGTTAGCTGTTCCGTGCTGGCCGGTGTATGGCGTCCCTCGTCCCGCGCACTGCCCAACAATCCATTTTGACCACTCATGCACACAAAATTGAACCACAATTCACAATAATACCCGCCGCCTAACTAAAATAATAACATTATTATTACAACACTAATTTATTTATACGGGGAATGTGAATATTCAGTACGCGAGGCGCGCGCGACCGGCCGCCATCATTATTTGAGGGGTTATTTCGCGCGCGCGCCAAACGACGTGCCTGTGTTGCCAGGTGTGAGGGTTTACCTTGATTTATGGGAAGCTTAATATGAGGGTTAAATAAATTTGTTTTATTTTAATTGTTAATATGTAATAACAAACACTTTTTTTTATTTTTACAAAACAATGATAATATCAATGCAAAAAAGTATATTATGTTTTTTAAATGTTTATAAAAATTGTAGGTTATTAATATTGTTTGAAGCAATCGTAGCACAGCGGCACACCATCTAACTGTACGCGCGGCGGTTATGGGTTCGAATTCCAATAGAGGAAATCAGTTGTTAATTTGAGTTGAAAAGTTGATCGTTTTAACACTAGATTCTGTTCTTCAGAGTACAGTATGAAACTAAACAAAATATCATAAGGCAAAAAGTATTATTTTAATATCTTACAAAATACTTATTATCTTTGCGCATTGTCTTTCCATTACGCTTAAAATATTGAGAAGTATATGACTGTATTATTCAATTTGCAAATTGTATGTCTGATTGCAATTAGAGGACCCAAGTGTGTGCGTATTTAAAATATTTCCATTTTTTATTGATTGTGCTTAACCAAAAACATTCTTTGTACAGTATTTGTTGAAATACGTGGATGCCTGAGAAGGTGCCAACTTACATTGGAGAATTTTAAATCTCGGTCTATTTTATAATCATACAATCTATAGTTTTTCTGTCATCATACACATGATAATTTACAAACAATATCAAACAACAAAACACTGAAAACTATAAATTTAGAAAATTCAATACAACAATTATATAAAATAACTCTATTGCTGAACAACATACTTTAAAATGATATATTTTTTTAATAATAGATACCGTTCTTCGGGGAACAGTGTGCAACTAAACAAAATAACATAAGGTAAAGAGTATTATTTAATACGAGTATCTTATAAAATATTTGTTATCTTTTCGCATTGTCTTTACATTTCGTTTAAGCAATTGAAAAGTATATAACTGTATTATAAGTTATATGTTTAGTTCAAATTACCCATATTTGTGTATATTTAAAATATTTCAATTTCTATTGGTTAAGCTGAACTAAGCACCTTTAGATTTTCCATACAGTATTTCTGTAATGCGTGTAATTAAAGTGATTTGTTTACCAATATTGGGAAGTATAAAACCAATGCATATACGGGATA
Organism: Heliconius hecalesia formosus; assembly: GCA_018249775.1. Lineage (NCBI taxonomy): Eukaryota > Metazoa > Arthropoda > Insecta > Lepidoptera > Nymphalidae > Heliconius > Heliconius hecalesia. The sequence continues at coordinate 14,038 of DWMY01001184.1, read as the reverse complement.
CAGCGTGAATCTAAAAAACTAACTTCACGCTTTATCCCTAGCGGGGTAGTCAGAGAGAACGGAGCGCCAAACGCTACGGTCATAAATCTAAAAAAATACAAAAATACTGATATAGAAGTTTTTTCAATCATCTTATTAAGCAAATAAATAAATATATACATAATAATATGTTCCTTTTAAATGGAAACAGAATTTTCAACACTGACAGCATCCACACGCATGCGCGCACCAACCACTGCAATACGGCGCCGTATGACAGATTCTTGCTCCTATTTTTACTTTTCTTTGTGAGTACGCTTGACACAAATTAAAAGTGCGGTCAGGTTATTATTCTATCCATTGTTTTTTTATTTATTAAAATAACGAATTGTAAGATTATTGAATAGTATTATATAAAGAAAAAGAAATATTTTTGTGCTATGCTTTTCGTAAGTACATATAATCATAAAGCTGTATAGACTATAACCTATGCTGTCATTTTATAAATTTGTATTTGAAACTATTTTTTTTATTAATTTATTTTATACTTACCATGTTCTATTATTATATTCTTATTATAAAATAAATATAACAAAAATTAACAATTTGTCTTAAGAAAACATGTAATAACTTTTAGAACAGAATATGTCAAACAAGAAAGATCCAAGGATTACATATAGAGACGATTGATTCCCAATCGTGCGTTAAGGCTTGTTTATTGTTTTTGCTTAATAAGATTTGTCTTTAGGATGTAACAGCACATTTGTTAAAGACTAGTGATCGTAACTAGGTGGTTCTACAAATCAGGGAATTTTACGGGGCTCACCTTGCAGCTCCTTTATTCACAAATTATCGGTTTTCGTTTTATTGTATCAATAAAGTTCAACTCGGATTATTCTTTGTCACTGAATTTCAACCCGTTTAAAAAAAAGAGACAAAAATCAATTCAAACAGGCAAATTTGTCACTACCCTGTGGAAGGATTTTCCAGATGGAAAATAAATAGTGTATCTTGCATTTAACGCGTATGGGTCATGTTTTAATTCCCTATTTACATATCCATATCCATAGCCGAACAATGGCGACACAAACTAATATCACTTTCCTGGCACCAACAAACACGCCCAAAATCTGTTATAAAACAACCAGTAAGCGACGTTTCCGTTCTTATGTTTTAAGTTTTTCTCGGGAATCGATTTATTTATCCAAATCGCCATTCATATAGTCGCGGCTTCACTGTAAACGTCGGCTGTTGTATCTTAACTAGACAACTTTTCACTCATCTGGTACGTAATTATAAACAGTACATAATATTATTTACGATGATTATGACATTATAACTGATAATATTAAATCGAATTCTAAATGTATTATTATATTTCATGTTTTCGGTAAAAGACATCAATAGTCTCACTTCAATGTGTATCATTTCTCTGGCACGTCATTTCTCTGACGAATATAGCAAGTGTAAGTAAATACATACTCACCATTAAAGCTGGTAATTAAACTTTTAGTTATTTTTGCAATAAGAAGCGCATGTATTTCCAAATGGGCATAGTAAATTGATGTTAAGCAAGCCAGTAAAATTAAGGAAAATAAATGGAAAGAAAGTGAATCAATGGATTGTTTATGTCTTACTAGTGGAGTTTTGTATGCATAAAATACAATTGGTTAAGAGTGGACCATCATCATTTTCTTTTTTTTTTGAAATTAATCCCAGCGTATGATGTCAGGTTCTGCCTTCTTGCATAACCTACTCCACATTGCACGATCTTTACCATCTTTGGTGGTTATTCCATTGGTTCTCATGTCCTGCGTCACTACATCTAACTAGTGCTGCCTTGTGCGTCCGGGTATCTGGGAGGTCTCACCCCAGGGACAGACATACCAAGGCGCGTCCATCCAACATAGTTCCTAGGCTGACACGCGACGTGACCATCTCAGGCGACGCTCTTGGAGTGCTATCCACTACGTCACGGACCCCACGACTACCTCGAATTAATGTGTAGCGTTTGCGGTGACATAAAGCTTCTGAGTGTGCTGAGATAGTGGTAGCCAGCATTCGCTACCATATAAAAAAGTTGTGCATAACGGATCCACAGTACCTGAACTTTTCTGACCTAACGGCTGGTTCGGGACTTATATGAATAGTGCTCGAGTCCGGGCTCCCACAAGTGTCTAAGATGATAGACTTAAGACTTTCTAATGTCTGATTGTTATTCTATGACTCGTTATTATAAAGTTCATTTATTTATAACTTTATTAGATCTATAAAAATAAATGTTCCCAAGACTGTTGTGATCCTTATAATAATATTACATGTTATCTAATTTTAGTTTTATATATAAATTTAATTAATTTTATTATATAAATTTATTTAATTTAATTTTTTTTATTTATTTTTAATTATGACAATAACAACTAAGGTTGTTATTGTCATAATTATTGATGTTGATTGCCTCTAATTGTGAGTCTTGTAATTTATAAAAATATACACTCTTTTTCAGATTTAAGACCGATTAAATTTCTGTTAAAAAGCTTCATGTTTAATTAATAGTGTACCTTTATGATGTACATAAAAATTATAATCCCTTTTTATTTCCGAGATAATGATTATAAGCTCAATTAGAACTTTCAGCTTAATTTTTGACTATTCTGTACTTGTTCTCCCTTCCCTGTCTCATCGAAAATAATAAATAGCTATTAAAGCAGTATTAATCATAGCTTTGTCTGGCCCTTTAAAGATTGGCTATGTTAAAGTAAATTTTCAATGTCTAGTGACTATTCATAACTATTAATACCAAAAATAGGAGATGCACTTTGTGACCCTATTTAATTCAACTTTGAGTAGAACTACCCAATTTTATAGTTTCAGGTGCATGTATCTATTAATTTATCTATTTTTAATGATATGATTAAATGATAATGACATATTTATTAAGGTATATAATGTAATCATATAAAGTAATTGAGGTATATCGTAGCGCAGGGACACAAGGGTGTGTCACTTAACGCGTGGCGTTGAATTTCGCCACTACTTGTAATGCCTAAAGAAATCGGCGGAATATTTTTCCATCAAAAAGTAGAAAATATAGGTGTTCCCCCCTATCGTTTCCCACTTTCCGCCAAATTCTGGAGGCATTCCGTTTTGAGTGGCGGAATTCAACTTTTCGAGTGGGGATCGAACCCAACACCACTCGCATGTACAGTCACATTCTGTACTCCTGCGCCTCGACTGGTTAGGACTTGTAACCCGTGACATACTCGTAAAAAAAAGACATTTGTTTCCTCTACCTCCAGTGGCATATGACGCTGTTACTCCGGCATATGGTCTAAGACCTCAACCAGCTTTTGTAGTGCACCTAAGCACTAGTTTGTTTGGAATATAATACTATGTTTATTGAAATAAATGAATTAAAAAACATGATGAGAAATAAAATATTTCTTAACAATATATGTTAAAATAAATTTAATGAAAATTAAAAGAAAGCTATTTTATTTTCTGTAAAGTTACAAGTGCACAATTTTTATAAAGTATTTAAAAATTTAAGGCTGTATAATTTAATTTTGATATAAATATTTTTTTTTAATTTTAATGTTCATTCTCTTTGATCGATTCTGGGTCCCAATCAAAATCGATTTCTGTTACTTCATAAATCCAATCATGATAGTGCCCTGTACGGATAAACCCTGAAACAAAAAAAAACAATATTTTAGTAAAGCGATGATAAATGTAGGAAGATAAAATAGAAAAATATCATATTTTAAATTGTACTCCAATAAACTAATTAACTAAGTTAAATTCCTATGTAAGTATGTTGCCAATCTGTTGTGAAATTATTTTATTTGAGGCCGTAAAGCAGTAAGACAGCGTCTCATTGTAAACACAATGGTTGAGTGTTATATAGTTAATTGGTGCAATCAATTATTTTAAAGACAAAACCAGCCATTCAAAACTCAATATTTCATTGAATTCGTCACTCAAACTTCAAATATTTCGATTTCGGCCTCAAGAATGTGCTGTTATTAAGTTCTACTTGCTCTCCTTGCTGATCCCTATAGATCTCCATGCTGATCGGTCAAACGTTACACACACCTAACATATATGTATATACAATATAGCGTTAACATTAAAAATTTTGGTTATTTTGTCGAGGCCAGTCGTGGCGCAGGGGCATAAAGAATGACTATAAAACCGACTGGTTGCGGTTGTGATTTCTTCGCTCTGGTGTCGAGGCAGAGCGCGGCATTGAGTTCTGCCACTTAGGACGTAATGCCTCCAGAATTCGGCAGAAACTGGGAACGGAGTATCTTAACACTAGGTTCCCTCTGCCTACCCTGCTATATGCGATAAGCTGAACAAAAAAAAATGTTAATATTAGTTCATAGCCTACCAGCAGGATAAGGTGTGTGGCACCCAGTGTTTGACACAAACGAGACGACGCCTACCAAAGTTGGTTTACCATCTTCGTCTATCATCACCAGGGGGCCTCCACTGTCACCCTGTTGCAATAGTAAATACTTTTAAAAAAATGTATAAGTATAACCGTATATCACACTATTCAGAATTTAGTTAATTGGTTCTATTTCATAGTTTTATAAGTGTATGAAACTTACTTATATAGAAAAAGTATAAAAATTTGAACGTAGCGGGACTCGAACCCGCGCCTCCTGGAAACCGACCAGGCGCTCTAACCACTGAGCCATACGTTCTCATCGAGCTACGTCGAAATTTTTATACGCTTGTTACAAATTATTTATGTTGTTAACATCTCTGTAGGGAGATTTTTACAAATTTCCGCTATTCAAAGATACTTATTTAGAAAACGTATAAAAATTTTATACGTTTTCTAAATAAATATTTTTCTTTCCTAAGTGTGGAATAACACTTTAAAAAATGTTTAAAAATGTATGAAACTTGTTCATCAAAACAACTCCGCGAGCTCATAGCACAAGCATAATATTAATATATTATTATATTGATTTAATATTACTATCAATAAATAATATTAAATCTAATTAACAATATATTAGTTGAAACTAATTCATTATTTAATGATCTTTAGAGCCTGATTTGAACTAGCAATTTACGGATATCAATAAATTAAAATGGAACGTATTATAAAATTAGAATATATTATATTTATTTATATTAAAATAAATAAAACTGTTAAATATTACATTTAATAATATAAAATAAATTATATGACGGATTGTCTTAACACTAGTTTCACAGGTTCCCTCTGCCTATCCATATATTTCAAATACTTATATTAACTATGAACGAGATACAAAAAATAATTATTATAATATATATAAAAATCCTAACGATACGTTTTACGTAACCCTTTTTTTTTAATGGAAAAGACAAGGCAAACGAGCGTTGGGTCACCTGATATAAGTGATCACCTTCGCCCACGACCCCGTGCAACTCCAAAGGAGCTACAGGTGCGTACCCTACTAATAGTATTCTAATTTCGGGGTAAATAAAAAAAATGCTTACATCACATGTCGATTGACTTGAAACATTGTGTGGTCCGGCGCATACTGTAGACTCCACTATGATCCTACTGTAGTTGTAAATCCTTAGACAATTCTCGTTGGACTCTCCAACTAAATTAACCCAATTTAGAGCATCTGTGGCGACACCACCCTGACCTAAAGAAACAATTATTAAATTTTAAACGTGCTTCATGTAATTTTAATTTCAATTTACATAAATGGGTACGGCTTACGCAGAAAATTCTGTTAATATAAAGGGTACATCTTAATTTTCTCTTTCTTTGGATTTTTCAACACGAGCCGTTTATCTTTTATAAAGAAATTACAATTACATGGGTTACAGTGTACACTGTTTTTAGCTACACGCTTCATCTCTAACGGGTTAACTAGAAGAAATGAGTTCATGTTCAAATGCACTTTGATCATCATCTCATGTTCAATTTCGGGTCCTCATGCTTTTTACCTGACCACCCTCCATTTTAGGTTACTTACATCGACCTTCAAGGTCTTCGCGAGCTTTTCTTGCTTCATAAATCTTTTTCACCATTCTTTCCGCCTTTAGTCTTTCGTTCGTTGTTCGTCGTTCGACGTTTACGCCTTTCCTCCGTTCTTCTTATGTAATAGCATCAGCGTCGGCAACAGTACTGACGTTTCACCATCTCATTAATGCAACTAAGACAACGTTAATTGTCTTAATAGCAGAAATACGTCTTTTCATATTAATTTCGTATAATTTTGTATAGGAAATTTTAAATGTTATTTATGACTTACTTTGGGTCCAGTTTAGGCCCCACCCGCTAGCAATTAAATGAATCCCACTGTAGTCTCTATCTTTGTGGGCGCTTGGTTGCAACCTAATAGGCTGAATAGTATCTGTAAATATACAAAATAGAGAAAATGAAATTGTACTAACAATTTTTAAATACACGTTAGATTTTACATCAAATCAAATCAACTTCACGCTGTATCCCGCTCACAACAGGGTAGGCAGAGGGAACCTAGTGTTAAGACACTCCGTTCCCGATTTTCCGTCGAGTTCTGGAGGCATCGCGTATTGAGTGGCGGAACTCAACGCCGCGCTTTGCCTCGACACCAGAGCGAAGAAATGAAAATATAAATGTAACTAAATATTTCACTTCCTCGAGTGGTAATCAACCCATAGCCAGTCGATTTTACAGTCACACTTTGTGCCCCTGCGCCACGACTGGCCTCGATTGATTTTACATCACAGAAGAATATTTTTTTAAAAACTCTTGCTCTGTTTTCTTTTTAATTTTTAGAACAATAAATGAACTTGCCCGAGTATTGGACAAAGTAATCCAGCTTGACTAATCCGATGTCATCAATTTGTACGAATGGCAGACCATCCACAAACGTAGGGAAGGTTAAATGGTCAACGGCTTCGAATATCATACCAGGTCGAGTAAGTTCTACGGTACCGGCACGTACTACGACTGTTTTTTGACTGCAAATATTATATAATATTTGAGGTTTTTTTTTAAAATTATAATAAAAGAAAATCATTTAATTTGTCGTTATCAGAGTTAACATCTAAAATTTCAGTCTGTTTAAATTACGTAATAAATAATAATCAACAAAATAAAAAAAAAACAAGATATTATTATGCGCTTGCCAAGTTATTTAGATCCTAGAATATTAAATACTGACAAATCGATACAATGTCCAGCAGTTAAAGCCCATCGGTGATGGATGAGGGAGCCACCACACGATCTAAGTCTACCATGAACATTAACTATACGCAGAGCCAGTTGGTAAGGGATTTGGCCGACACTCGCTTCCCATCCTGATACAATTCTGCTGGGGCTACCTGTTAAATGAAAAATGAAGTAAAATAAATGAACATTCATAATTTAACAATTTGTTGTAATTAAATCGTTGTTGAAGCTATCATGGCGCAGGGGCACAAGCGTGTGACTATAAACACAACGGTTGTGGATTCCAACCCCAGTTGAAAAAGTGAAGTATTTAATATTTACATTTTCTCCTTCTAGTAACGACGTGACGATGAGTTCCGCCACTCAACTCGCGATACCTCAAGAATTCGGCGGAAAGTGGGATACGGAAATATATTCATGGGAACAAAGATAGGATATATACGGGATACAGCGTGAAGCTGAATATAAATAGATGTTACCTCGGACATCTTCTGGATAGCCAACTTCCCTTAAATCTGGAAGAGCGCATGCCTAGAAATAAATAACAATATTAAGACCAGAAACCAACGACGCAAAACATATCACAATTCAAATCTCATTTTTTCCTATTTTTAAGGTTATCAAATGTAAAAAGCGTTAAATATAGGCAAACATAAATAAACTTCTTACCCACGACACAGCAAAGAGAAAAACAAGTGCATTCCACATCACTATTGACACTGCTTTAATTCTATATTGTAGCAATTTAAATTACTGATTTGCAATTAATTAGCCAATAAGTCAGATAAATTTATAATATTATCATGTTTTTCGTTTGCTAGATTGTACAAGATAATTGGGGCATTATCTAGGTTCATTTAAGCATGAAACTAATCAGTTACCTAATATAATAAGGGAATTCATTATATTTATCTCCTTGCCTAAATATAAGCTTTCTTCACGGACGCTATAGTAACTCTCTCTCTCTCTCTCTCTCTCTTTACACTGAGTACTAAAAGTTCTATAGAATGTAATCGAAGCAATACATTAAACTCATCTAAACCACTCGGATTTACTTGTAACCTGAAAATTTTGAAAGGTCTACTATTGAGGTCCTAGCTCCATCATTAGACCAGCTTGATGATTCCATATTATTTATTTTCACCTAATTTATCTACGTATATATGCTCTAACAATATAACTTTAGTCGTGTGTGGAGAATTTAATGTAGATTTACTACAGGTAACATCAAATATCCTCCATTTTCTGAACTTATTTAAATCATTTAATCTTAATAATATGGTTTATGGTCAGTGTAAGATTATTGAAAAAGCTCGGATCATTGTGGTCAAAATTTTTTTGTTAATTGACAAAATAGTCAAAGATAGTAAAGTAATAATAATTAGAGCGATAACTGACAATAAAATTTATCGTTTTAATTATTAACGGTAAAATTTTCAAATATAGAAATAGAATCATCAATTTTATCGAAATCTAGCGTTTCGTAGCGTTCAAAGTAAAATAACTTAATATTTTTAAAAATATATGTCCTAGACTATGAACATAAAAGATATAATATTAAAAGTTAATAAGTAATCAAAGCTACTTGAGACGCTATCACAATTCAACTACAACTGTGAAATCTATTATATGAAAAGCTAATAAAATAATATATAAGATTCAGATTTAGAAGTGGCAATTATTATTATTTTTTTCAGAAATTCCTATTAAGGTAACATCTTCGCTGCCATCATCTCCTTCGAAAGCAGTACTACACTAAAATATCTTGAAATAGTACTAATTATATTTTTATACATTTTTTTGGCTATTTTATACAGTAGATACTTTAAGACTATGGTTAGTGATACCATTAGTTAAATGAAAGTACGGTGCCATTGCAAGGTAATAGACACTTACTAATTATTAGTAAATATAAAAAGTGAACATAAATACATGTAGTTGCAACTACTACTGCAGTTACCATATGTGAGTCAGTTTTATTTTTTAATTTTGAACATAGATCTGTCTGTAGTTCACTGTAACTAAAGTAGATGGCGTTATAGTAAACGTTACTAAAAAATATAGACCAAGAAATAAAACAATGCTATCAGCGTTTAATAATATAATGATAATTTTACTGATATGTGCATTAAACACAAGCTTCGTTATTGTTAATATGAAATAAAATAAAATAGAAGATATATCATAAATTTTATTATGTAAAATGAGGCTGTTCAAGAAATTCAGACGACTGGTTTCAAAAATTTTAGAAATTAGAGTAATCTTCATGATTTATGTCTGTAGATTGAGGTCATCTCATAGCAAGAAATCAAATGACTGTAAACACGACGCTATGGGTTCGATTCCTAATAGATAACAAGGGCATTAAATTCCACTACTTAACTCGCAATTCCTCGAAAATCGGGCGGAGAGTGGGAAATTGACAGTCTTAACACTAGATTTTCTCTGATTGCTCTGCTATATACGGGATAAAGCGTGAAACTAAAAAATCTACAAGCTTAAATAGTGAATATGTAACATACTAATTATATACTCTACACATACTAATATATTACGTTCAATTAGACGTAGAAACCATTAGACGACCAAATAGTCGTCATTATCGTTGTAAGTAAAATATTATTATAGGTAACTGGAAAAGGGATAAAACGTGTCATCTACAAGAAAAGGATTAAAAAAAAACATTTTTTAAATTTAACTTTAATAGTTTTCATTATTTTTATTTGTTGATCCTTTTTTTGGTTTTCTAGATAGCATCATGATATTTTGTGTATAAAACAGGAAAGTCACTAACTACTAAAAAAGGTATTACAATTATAAGTACTCATTCTCTATAAATTTCTTAGGGTTAATAATAACTTTGCTTTTCAAAGCCTTTCAAGTACCGTTACAGTCAGATTTTTATAATTTGAGTCCTCCAAATTAAGTAAGTTGCTCTGTTCGAAAGTGGAAATTTGGCATCTTCTATATGTTCGTTAAGTTTAGGGTAGCCAATTACTAATCTCTCTCTTATGTCGTCATTTTATTTTTAATTAAGTAGTTAAAGAATTTGTTTATCTAAATTTGTGATTTGCGTTATATGATATTTATCTCTAGATATTTGTGATTTCAAATTATTTGGCATTCAAGGTTATAGAACTACTGAACTAGCATTTGATAGTAAAGGAAGGCATTGTTCATAAATATTTATGAATAGGGGTCGCGCGCGGCTTCGCCCGCTTATTTGCACCCAGGTGAATTCTAAAAATACCACGAAACACGTGTGTTTAATAAAATATTTTTAAAAGTCTGAATTGAATTTTTTATAAAAATCGGTGGCGATTTAAAGATTTTTCCATATAAACTTTCAATCACTTATTTGAACCCTTAGAGGGTGAATTCTAAAACACCATGAAACACGTGTTCAATGAAATATTTTTAAGAGTCTGAATTTCAAATTTTATAACAATCAGTGCCGATTATTTTTTTTCCATACAAACTTTCAACCCCTATTTCATCCCTTCAGGGTTAAAATTTTTCAAAATCCCTTCTTAGTGAATGTCCAGATTATAAAAATAAACTGTCCAAATCTGTCCAAATTTCACGTTTCTACACACAACGGTTACGGCTGTGCGTGCTTCTTACCTCAGTTAGTCAGGTACATGTCCTTTTATATATATATGTTATATATAACATAGATTGTAAGGTTATCGTCAGGCAACTGAAATATGTCAGTATACTTAGGATATAAAAACACAAATGTTCACTAGAAAATAATTGATAAAAATTCTAGAACGATAATAATATTCAAACACTTTCCACTCATAATATTTTAACGTAAGTTAAGTATTTGTGTATGTATCACATTATTTATTTGGTAAAATCTAATATGTTCCGATTCTCGTTTCCTGGCCTTTACTCCAGACCAGACGTCCTAAAGGTTCGTTAAAAATGGTGCAAACTACGTTATAGTAGCAAGGTTTAATTTTATATATATTATTTACTGACTATTTCAAGACCCCTTATATAAACACCTAGACTAATCGTACAGTTCAATCATTCACCCAGACAGAGATGTATCTTTATTTGGCGCTACCTCTGAAAGGGCCCCACTTTTCAGTAAGTGAGTACGTATACTGTGTCTTAACTACATATTCTACTAATAGACTCTCAAAATTTATATAACGTAGATCTGGGAGCTCTGAGATCTTTGCCTATAAGTTTTGCTAACGAGATCTATCGACATTTATAGATACAAAAAAAAAAATTACAAAATGAAAACCTAGCAACAATTACACATAGCATTGTAGACGATACCTAATATATGTTGTTTCATCGCATTGTTGACAATGTCTAATCGATGTTTATCGATAAAACCAGAAATAAAATACTGACAATGAAAATTTTCGATAAAGTATGACCCAACTCTAACAATTTGGTCGCGGAGCATGAAGAAATTCTTACGATTGGCTTTGTTACTCGCGCCGATTTCGCATCTCGTCCACTTGCGATGCAAAAGTGAATTAGCAATGACCCGCCATTGTTTCCTTTTGTCACTTGAACTTGTATTGCTATCATCGTACGAATTTATTCCTTCCGAATATTGTTAGTTAGATAAAAAAAGCAAATGATATGCACATTTTCGCGCTCATTGACAATCTGCCCAAGAAACTCTGTACTGTTATGCACAAAATAAATATTAATGTAGTTAATATCTTTGGAAATTATTGGTTTTTGTTTGTAAAAATTGTCGTTAATAGAAAAATATTTACTTATTTCGCATCTAATTAAGTATGCGGTAAGTAGGCGTACGAGGCAAACAATTTCCCGCGTAATTCTGAACTCTCGAGAATTCCGGGATAAAAAATAGAATGGCCTATATTATTGCTTTACAACTCTCACTATCTTTCAAAGTTAGTTCCTAAACAATCAGTTCAGATAGTTCGGAAATTAGCCCGGGCCAACAAAAGGACAGACAGACAAAAAATGTTTATTTGTGTGTTGTTATTTTATCTTTTAAATGTATGCACTTGGTTGTTTTGAAATCACAGACAGACCCTTTAATTCTATTTATACATTTATATAAATAACTACAAACAAAAGATAATATAATTTTTCAAAATCTCCTACGATAGGAACGTAATACTGCGTTATGGAATGTCGCCGTACGTCTCCCGTTCTTGAGATGGTGTTTTCATTCATAATAGATATGTAATTTATAAATGAAAGCATAAGATTCTGAGATAAGCGTGAACAAACGCACAGATAAACGGATAAAAATTTTAAAAAACCTTTTTTTTGGGTTCTATTACATTGATAAATGCCATCAGCAGTAGTTTCTCTAATATATCTTCCATGTACAGACACCAATCAGTTTCGACTTTATTATAAGTATAGATTACATTATATAATATAATCACTGTATATGTACAATGTTATGATGTCTTAAATAACAATAAATGTAGATTTAATATTGGTGTCGCAATAATGGATAACGATAAACTATTTTCCCAATTACGTTTTTGACAAACAGTTCTGTCGTGAAGTAAAAAAATAAATTAAGCATTTTGTTGTATTTTATTATTATTATTTATTTAAAATGAAAATCCAAAACCGAAGGCTCGACTCCCAATTCCAGAAAGTAAAACTTTTCAATAGACATGCATATTATGTATGTAATTTTATTGTTCAACCAATTAAATCTTCATTAGGAGCCCTGTTAAGCTTAAAAATCTGAAAGTCTTAATAAACTATTGGGCTTGTTTTTTTCTGCAGTTGGGTTTTTGTTTTTATAATTACTTTCTTTTTAATAAAATTCTGTTTTACTGTAATTTTGCGCTTTTATAGGAACAAATATTTTTTTTATTTTGCATATGCTTAAGCAAAGAGGAAGGTATATAGAGTATGTTGTGTTTCCTGACCTAATGAAATGTAGTAAAGTCAAACCTATATTTAAATCGGGTACCTAGTACATCTGATCCTAATAATTTACGACCCGTTTCTTTACGAGCGAGGGTATCGTTTAGTAAGATTTAAAAAAAAAATAAAAATTAAAATTAATTATTAATTAAATTAATTATTGTAAATCAAATATTACTGCATTTTAATTCACATAATCTCATGCACGATAAACAGTATGGTTTCACTAAAGGTCGTTCAACTACAGATGCTGGTATAGGTCTTATAAAGAATATATATGAGGCTTGGGACGAATCGCAAGATGCTCTTGGCATGTTTTGTGATTTGTCCAAAGCCTTTGACTGCGTACAGCACTCAACATTGGTCATGAAGCTACACTACTACGGCATAAGAGGACGTGCACTCAATCTTCTGATCTCTTATTTAGCTGACAGGATTCAGAGGATTGATGTGAATGGCAAGAAATCTCTTGGTTCGGTAATCAACATAGGGATCCCACAAGGGTCTATTCTTGGTTTTTTTCTCTTTTTAATATATTATATTGTTAGAAATCGGAAGCGGGTAACGTTTTTAAAACAAACACGTTAAAAACACACACCGTCTATATGATTCTAAACTATTTTGAAAGAGATACTATGTAATTGCAATAATTGATATGTATCACCTACTAACAATACTTCACACTAGTTTCCTTCCACACACATTAGTTCATTGATTTTAGGAACTAAGTATGCCAGTTTACGTAAGAAAGTTATGACGTCGCAACGTATGGTATTTTGACAATTTGCAAAGTTGATTTTAAATTCGAAGTAGTAGTAGAAGTTGGATTTGACTAGTGGTCAACCATCCTATTGAATGTTTATCGTATCTAAGATATATGCAATCAATTACCTACACTTTGCGCTGTCATTTGTTATAAATGACTGACAGTATAGTATTTACTTTTACTGAACTACGTGAGGACGTGAATCGTTTTTACTAACT
>DWMY01001183.1:0-16122 GCA_018249775.1 Heliconius hecalesia formosus | reverse complement strand
TTATCTATACTTAATTTTTGAAGAATGTAGCGTTCTTCGTCGTCGAACTGCAAGTGCGATAATTGTTTTGTGGGGTCGATTTCTATTTAATAATGATAATAATAATAAATCTATATTTTCTAGTCGTAATTTTTTTTGTCTTAATTAATACATATTTAACAAAGAAACGGGTGGCGAACATTAAAAAGCTAATGTGAGAGACTGGTGTCCATACTGGATATACTCGTATACCTGTTTGTTTAGAAAGTACAGAGATGCTAACAACATAAATAAGTTGTAACAAGCGTATAAAAATTTCGACGTAGCTCGATGAGAACGTATGGCTTAGTGGTCAGAGCGCCTGGTCGGTTTCTAATAGGCGCGGTTTCGAGTCCCGCTACGTAAAATTTTTTATACATTTTCTAAATAAGTATTTAAGATTTTTTTAAGTATAATTAGAATATAAAATCATCAATATTAGCTACCTCGTGTTTTCCATCTCTACTAAACATATTCCCTTCCCCTCATTCACTTGTTCTTGTATCTTGTATCCATTTACTTGCAATTTTTTAATTCTGTCCTTTTTTCAAAATCCAGAACCTTTGTCTTATTCGCATTCAGGCTTAGGCCATTATTTTCACATCCTTCCTGCAACTCACATTCTGATGATGCAATGAGCACTGCATCATCTGCATACAGCAGACAATTCACATTCAAGTCATATCATTTTGTTTCACTCTTTGGAGACAGCTCTCCAAATACAAATTGAACAACCAACGCGTAACCTTGCTTAACACCTGATTGCATGTCACACCAAGGTGACGTTCAAGCTCCTACTCGCATGCAGACTGAGTGATCTCTGTAACTGAGACTTTACAGCCTACAGCAAGGGTCCGCTTTCGTTGTACCGCGGAATTCCAGACATAGCGTGTTAGATGACGGTCCCCAACGCCGCATTCATCGCTCGAGGTGCACATGGTGGATGGTCCGCTTGTAAGGGCTGGCAGGTCTCGTTGCGGGCAAGCCTTTCATCTTGGACCCATAAAAATAGCTAATAATAGTTAATCAGTATTAATATAAAAAAAAACAAACAAATATATTTTTGTTTGAGTTAAGTATGATTACACACGCTCCTATCGGTTTAATTTTTGATAATTACCTATACATATAATACAATTCTAAATGACCGCTGGTTGTACATTGAAAGGTTTACGAGAAATATTATTAATAGGGGCATTTAACAATGTACCTAAAAACATGATTTCTTAAAATTGTCTGTTTGTCTTTGAGCTTACTAATTTAAAAGTAGATTTCATTATTATATTTGGTACCTTCCTTTAACATTTTGTGTACTTTTAACAATCGTTCGTAAAGTATTTTTATTTTCTTCGATACGGTTATTCAAACTAAATTATAATAATAATAATAAACCTAGCGTAAAGATAGGTATCTTTCACTCAATATGCGATAATATAAGACAGACTCCCATGGTGCAGTGGTGGCATCTATAAATTAGCGAAACGGTTTTAGGATCGATTCCCACTCGAGGAAATGGGTTATTTTCATATCCACGCTCTGGCAGCAAAAAAAAACACGGCATTCAGTGTCGCTTCTCAACAGGTAATGTCTTGAAAATTCAGCGTAAAGTAAGGAACAAACAACTTACACTGGGATCCCTCTACCTACTAACCAAAAAAATATGGTACATCAAACTCAAGGAAAAATGTGATAAACATACATATAACAAATAATATCCATCAATAGAATATATTTCAAACTTAAGCTAC
This sequence comes from Heliconius hecalesia formosus, assembly GCA_018249775.1. Classification (NCBI taxonomy): domain Eukaryota; kingdom Metazoa; phylum Arthropoda; class Insecta; order Lepidoptera; family Nymphalidae; genus Heliconius; species Heliconius hecalesia. Next base: position 14,356 of record DWMY01001183.1, on the reverse strand, counting down.
TACTTTACTGCTTTTCCGCTAAACGCGCAACATACTTACGAGCCAATAAGAATATTTAAATATTGGCTCAAGAAGCTCAGTTGATAATGGATCACCTAACTATATATTAATAACTAGCGGGCGCGCGCATTTTCGCCTGCTTATTTCCACCCTTAGGGGTGAATTCTAAAAAAACCGCGAAACACGTGTTCTATAAAATATTTTTAACAGTCTGAATTTAGATTTTTATAAAAATCGGTGGCGATTTAAAGATTTTTCCATATAAGTAGACTTTCAACCTCTTATAATAATGAACCCTTAGGGGGTGAATTCTAAAAAACCATTAAACACGTGTTCAAGGAAATGTTTTTAAGAGTCTGATTTTCATTTTTTATAAATATCGGTGCAGATAATTTTTTTTCCATACAAACTTTCAACCCCTATGCATCCTTTTAGGGTTAAAATTTTTCAAAATCCCTTCTTAGTGGATATCCAGATTATGAAAATAAACATCTGTCCAAATTTCACGTTTCTACGCACAGCGGTTACGGCTGTGCGTGCGTCTTACCTCAGTCAGTCAGGTACATGTCCTTTTATATATATAGATAGAAGATAGATAAAACAGATTTTTTTATTATTTGTATCACACGTGAGGTTTATGCAACATCTGTTAGAATGTTACAAAAGAAATCAAAAATTCTACATGTGATATTACCGATGTTAAACAAACAAGATATCTTATATAGAAAGAAGAGGCAAATAATTGTACTATAAATTATCTTAGATTATAAAACGTTGACGTAACAAAGCAAAATGTAAATACATATCTATAGTTAAAGTTTAAACATATTTGATACTGGGATGTTTGGAAATCATAAAAATTATAATTTACATTAAAATAATGATTTCATTTCTATTTATATTTACTTTTCTTTATAGTTCTTGAATCGCATGTGATTTTCGTCATTATTCTCAATGTCATTCATCATATCGTTATGCCAGAAACAATTTGGCTCTAAAATAGTGAAAAGTGAAAAAGAATAGGGAATTCTCATTGTAATCCTTGAAAGAAACCTTTTTCTATTTTAAAAGATACCATTTTCCGTGATGTATGAGCACAAGCGTGTGCTCTGTGGGCATAGTTCCTACGCGAAAAGAAAGAAATATTTGATATTTTGATATTTCTCACTTTGGAAACAAGGCTAAGCGCAGCGTTAAGTTCCGCCAATCCCAGCGCCAACCCACAATACCTCGAGTGGCGGAAACTGGTAAAAGTGCTTTTATTGTATTTTAGAGCTCGGGCAATTTTTTTGTAACAAATTTGTTAATAACAAAAAAACCATACAGTCAATAATAATAGATTCAATGCGCAAGGTAGGTAAAATTTATATTTGGAATATTTTGTTTACCAGATAACCTAAATGAAAGTTACCTTCAAGATGTGAAGAATAGAGTGTTTTATTTTATTATCATTTCATTGTGGTTATTTTAATTATTTTTTAATACAATTATTTTTTTTATATTTTGTAATTGTAGAACACTCTGTATAAAATGTTACAATTATAATAAATAGGTGATTTTCTTGCATTTTCAACATATGAAAATGTGCTTCTCATAAATTTACCGTTTCCTAATAATCAACTTTAATTAATACATGTATTTATAATTATTTTTTTATAATTTGCTTATTTTGTTGGCAAAAATTTGAAAAAGAACATGGTGAACGAAAATCAATTTAAACGGGGACACACATACATACAATGGACTTTCGCATTATTAGGTAAGTAATTTATTATATATATTTTTCAATTTCGTAAAAATGTTTCTGATAGTGATAAAAATTCATATTATAGACTGTTTACTGTAAAACTAATCTTACGAATACACAGAAATAAGTGTAATTATACACGCAGTTTTTCATTTAGCGCTCGGTTAACGTAACAACAAAAATTCATGCAAAAAAAACGAAGAATTGTTAGGTATGTCACTTTATCCTACACGCAATGGAATTCCAAAATAAAAAAAATATACAATTGAGAAACGAAAATAAAATAAAAAATGTATTATTTTCTTAAAATTTGTTCTAATTTTTTTTCTGATGCTATTTTTGTGTCATTATTTGTATGTGCTTATAAGCTCAGTTTTAGAGTACACGGCCTATACTATTGTGTAAGATTTAATTCTTAATATTTTTTAACTTTCCAGCTACTTTTTTGAACAAGTTGGCGATTTTATTTTTTTAATTAACTAAACACTTTTCGAATAAATACGACATTTGCTAACAAAATTAACAATACAATAACATGGTATCAGAGAGCTGGTCTGATGATGTAACCAGGATCTGAATAGTCGAACTCTTTAGAGGTTGCTAATAAAGCACTCGAATTAAGCTTCATTCACGCTTGTCCGATCTTTTTAAAACTACATTTCTTTTTTTCCAGCTTCACACTGTACTCCGCATATAATAGGATATGCAGAGGGAACCTAGTGTTGTCTCTTCATATCTCATATCAGATGTCTTCCCGAACTGAATTGTCTTAATTTATTATTGTACATAAAGAAAATTTTGTCAAACAGGATTCCTGTACAGAAGTTGTAAAGCCCATAATGACAGAATTAATATTATGCATATTTTAGAAAACAAAATCTACATCTGTTTTTTTATGATATTTTTTGTCATAAATGTAATAGAGAGAAAATTTATTCATTTCATAACAACATGACGACTGTAGGTTAGTTTCCCATTTAGGTGAACAATTTAATTTCGTTACCTTCCTCTGGTAACAGGAAAATTTGTGACGTTGAGTTCCGCCTCTCAGCATGCAATGTTCCAAAAACTAATGGAGGAATAAAAAAGAAGTAAAAACACTCGTTTTTACTTAACTGAAAAAATAAAGCAACTACAGAACTATTAAAATTCTTGCAGCAAACATTATTCTGTTCGCGTATGGGTTCGAATGTGGCTGGATATCACCCACAACAAAGATTCTACAATCAGAAAACTCTCCGACCGGTTACCCAGTGTCTGATCTCTCTCTAGCTTGGATAGCTAGTTCGATGAGCATGTCTGCTATATTTGGAGTACCGATATATTCCTACATCGCAGATAGCTTCGGAAGAAAGATTGGCCTCATTTTCGTCGCTATTCCTGAAGCTGTAAGTATTATTTTTTTCTTATTAGTTTTCGTGTAATTTTATTAGTGCTTACTTTTATCATTAAGTGAAAATACATACCAAATTTTACATTTAAATTATAAATGTAACAACCATCAAAATTTATTAAAGTTTAAATTATCAACTGCACAAAAAGTGAAACGTAGTAGAACTTAGAAATCTCACTCGGAGAAATGAATTAATTACTTTCATTTACCTACACGTGTTATATGTATTAAGTGTCTTAAGCCTCTACCTATCTTGTTAATGCGGAATCTATATATATAAAAGGACTTGTGCTGACTGACTGAGGTAAGACGCACGCAGAGCTGTAACCGCTGATGGTGGAAACGTGAAATTTGGGCAGATGTTTATTTTCATATTTTGGACATCCACTAAGAAGGGAATTTGAAAAATTTTAACCCTAAAGGGATGAAATAGGGGTTGAAAGTTTGTATGAAAAAAAATTTAATCTGCACCGATTTTTATAAAATTTGAAATTCAGACTCTTAAAAATATTTCATTGAACACGTGTTTCAGGGTTTTTAAGAATTCACCCCCTAAGGGTTCAAATAAGGGGTTGAAAGTTTATATGGAAAAATCTTTAAATTGCCTTCGATTTTTGTAAAAAATTAAATTCAGACTGATAAAAATATTTTATTGAACAAGTGTTTCGTGGTGTTTTTGGATTCCCTCCTAATAAGCAGGCGAAGCCGCGCGCGCCCTCTAGTACAGTATAAAGCTAAAAAAAAAAGGTCGATTAAATATTATGTATTAACTCTTAAATAATTAATCGTTTACAGATTTCTTGGATAATTAAACTCTCCTACTCCTCAACCACGTCTTTGATTATTGCAAGACTCTTCTCAGGATTGGCGGCTGGAGGATGCTTCAACATTGTGCCCATGTACGTGAAAGAAATAAGCCAAGATGATATAAGAGGAATTCTTGGTACATTTCCTCAACTCCTACAGACTACTGGCATTTTAGTAATATACATTTTAGGAGCCTATTTAGATTATTATACAGTTATTATGATTGTTTTGGGAGTACCTATACTTATCGCTCTACTTTTACTGAAAGCACCTGAATCTCCTGCCTATTTGGTGAAAAGAGGAAAAATGAACGTAAGTCTAATTTTAACTTTACTGTGACAAATTTTCATATATGAACTAAACAATTAAAAATACTCTCTTCTTTCACGCTTGTGTCCCTGCGCTAAGACAGCCACAGAAAGTACCTACCGTACCGTACTATGTACTTTTTTTTGTATATAACCAAACTTTTATGTAACATTTCAGGAAGCGGCGAAGACTGTTGCTTTTCTTAGAGGTCTAGAAAAAGATGACAAGATTGTTCAAAATATAGTCGAAAGCATGAAAGCGGAAGATGATCATTTCAAATCTTTACCTAATTTAACAATTGCCACTATTTGTAAGTATTATAGAAAATAAATGAAAATAACAAAATTCTACTACCTCTTCTGTTATTTGTTGTTATACTTTTATATAAAATAAATAAATCAGCCTCACGCTGTAACCTAGTGTTAAGACATTCCGATGCATTTTATATTATTGTTAAAAAATAAGACAAGTCCCAATAATAACAAAATAAATTAAAAGGCAAAAAAACTTTTTTAGAGAAAGCTTTTATTGAAACGCTCTAGAAAGGAGAAAATATTTTTTTTCTTTTAAATTATAACTATCAACTTATAACATTATTATACACAATTGACATATAGATCATAAAAACTTGTCGCGATGATAAATATTTCATTAAATTGAAATTTTAAAAATTTAAACTTAGCAGATTTTACATAATAAAATTTATACTACTTTATTTATACAAGTAAATCGCGCGACAAGCTTTTATGATCACTTGATACCCATATTGTAGAAATATATTAAAAATAACTATTTATCCATCTTGGATGGTCCGCCATATTAGATTTAGAAAGACGTCATACAGCTTATCGTGCATTGTAATCTAAACTAACGACTATACAACATTTCAGCTTAATCGGTTGAACATATCTACTTCAAAATTGAGCTGAAAGATTTCACCCAAACTAACATACAATCATTGCAAGTTAAATAAAAGCTTTTAAAATTAATCATTATTGACAGTAAACGTGTTAAGTAATTATTGTACAGTAAATTAATTTCTTTTTCTTCATTCTTATGATAAAATTTTTGCCAAGTAAATATATTGATAGATGAATTTTATTGAATTGGGTAAGCTGACAAAGCGTAGCGTTAAGTTCAGCCACTGAAAAAGTTATGTCTCGAAAGTTGGGAAATATTTTGGGAAGTGGGAAAACATAAGTTCCTTCGACCTACGAGCGAGATATAGCGCGAATATATAAAAAAAAATTAATATATTATTTCAGTGAAAGATAAATCATGGAAACGGGCCTTCTTTTTAATCATGGGGGTTTTCTTCTTCCACGCTTTAAATGGAGCATATGCTATTCTGACATATGCATCAGCCATCCTAATATCTACCGGAGTTAAGTTCGAAATTCATCCAGACACACAAACATTGGTCTTTCCTATTATCATGATAATTGGTTCTGTGTCATTGGCCAGTATTGTTGAAAGATGTGGACGTAAGGTAACCTTACAATTTATTTCATATTTTTATCTTTACACATCTCTTGTCTTAAAAGATCACTTTGTAGTCCGTCCGTCTGTCTTTAGGTCTGTCAAGAGTCTTTATCCCAAGATTGATTAGAGATAACGAGTTAAAATACAGTTTGTTGATTTCCTAAAAAAATCGTTTTTCTACATTTACCTAAAAAAAAGTTATGGCCGTTTATATCGCTAAAATGCGTATGTCGCCACTATTACGGGAATCAAAATTAATAAAGTTATTATGGTTAACTTAGATTTATGAAATTTAGCAGCTAGTATCTACAGGTAGCACTAGTTCAGGAAAAAACCTCAAAAACTATACGTTTGTGGTTAAATTCTAAAAAGTAATAGCCTTAAAAACAGGGCAAATTAATGCCGCTAGTTCAAGTGAGGTATCAGATGAAATTAGCACTGGCTAAGCTAAACTTAAATTTCAGAAAAAGCTCGAGACCTCCAATTGTTATACGGAGCTCTCGGTGGGCGTGTATAAAACAGTAACACACAGTAAAACAGTAACAGCAGTTCTGGCAACAGTTCTATCCATGATTATAGTCAGAATGATGAAGAACTGATTGTATAAGTGCAAACTTATAGACTGATGGTCCAAAATGATTGTTATTTAAATATTTTTATATTTTTTGTCACTCTGGTTGGAATGATGCCAGACTGAACGTGTGCTTAATTGCTGCCAGTCTGACATCAATCTCCGTTTAAACAGCGATGGAATTGCACGCCATATCGCCACCTGTGCTGTTTCCCCCGCCACCTTCGACATCCCTTTCTGAACCACTACCCAGGAGAAAGAATTTATTGTTACTTTAGAAATTTGTGCTATTCTGTGGGATAAAACGAATTCTAATATGTAAATAAATATAAAAGAAACGAAGCGCTGCAGAAATATTATCCCACCCGAGCTAATATAGAAGACGTGAAAAGCAAATTAATACCCTAAGATCTAATTATTTTTATTGGTAAAATGCATACGTATGCGTGCTAACGCGCAGAAGTTTTCGGTTGGACTGATCGTCAGTCTGACGTACTATGTAATACTGCACGCCAATCCATCATCCAACTATCAGTCTACACGTGATCAAGATTGAGCTGACGCCAGAATGAGCTTGTAAACTGCGTGTAAGAAGTAGTGCGTGTTGCAACAATATTGTACCATGATACCATCGAGCTGGTCTGAAACCACTCGATTTCTCGCTATATGTAAATTCTTATCCTAATATGATATACCTAGTATTTTTTTTATTACGAATTATAATTCCAGATTGTAAAATATTTAACTATATTTATAATAATAAAACATATTACATTTGTTTCAGATTCTCTTATTCTCAGCTTTTCTAATAACAGCGATTTCAATGACTCTTATAGCAGTACTAATGTTGGTACAAAAGAGCGGTACTGATGTACCAGCGTGGTTACCTGTTATTGCTATGGTCCTAACAGTGACTATGTATGGTGCTGGAGTGTCGCCATTACCTTACATTATGATGACTGAAATGCTGAGTTTTCAGGTACATTTAGCATATGTATTAGCTTATAAGTAGTAAAAAATAATTTTATAAAACATTTCATGAGGCCATCACTATATTTATAGATTTGATTCTCAGTCATTGTGTCTCGGGCGATTTAACGACTATTACTCCTATTATTTGTTAATTGTTTGCACAATGCAAGTCTATTGTATCCATGAACACAAACTGCCGAAGTGTTCGAAACTAATAAAGTCACACAATATATGCCCTTAAAATGACGTCGTACGTTGATTTTTTATTATTAAAATTTCACATAGCACATCGTTTGCTATTTTGTTTGCTTGTATACAATAATTTTGAGTTCCAAACAAAAATTTTAAAACACTTTAATAAAATAAACACAAATGGAATGAATACCACTTTTCCTACAAATTCTGGAGGCGTGGCGGAAGTCAATGCCTCTCTTACAGGGCGAGAATATGAAAATATTTAGTATTTTTTTCCTCGAGTGGAAATCGAACCCACAATCTGTCTACATTAAATAACTGTTTTTTTTTCTAGATTCGAGCAAAGGTTATGGGGATAATCGTTACCTTTGCTTGGTTCTTCTCTTTTGTACTAGTCACAATATATGCGCCTACGGTAAGCGCATTCGGACCAAGCGGTCCTTTCTTTTTCTATGGAATTATTAATTTAGCTGGTGCTATATACACTATTATTTTATTACCAGAAACTAAAGGTAAAAGCGAAGATGAAATTTACCAGATATTATCAAAAGAACAAATAAAAAATAGTGAAACTATCGAGAGTTAAAAATTTCAGATCTCATTAAATTTAAAACTGCGCAATTGACATAAAAATACACATTTATGTATTTTAAACATACAAAATGAGTTTTTTTTTGTGTAATATGTAAAAGTAAAAATATTAATTTATAATTATTGTATAGTACTTTATAATAAAAATATAAATGACATAAGCTTATCTTTTTAATTACTACCTGACCCTGTTAATCTACATTAATATTTCCACAAAGAATTCATGTAAAATATAGTAGGTTAAAAATAGCATGTCTGCAATAGATATCATTTTAAAATCCCTACTACAGATATAAGCGTACACTTAAACACCAACAGCAAGGGCTAAATAATATTTTATTTGTTTTACGCTTATCTTAAACTACATGTTTAAGATAAGCGTAAAACAAATAAAATATCTTGCAGACCTAAGTATAGTTATAGTCCAACATCTATCTTGGGAAACACAAGTAGGAGAGGTAAGTAGAAAGGTTTCACGCTGCTTCTGCGTGTCTACAAAGGCTGCGCAATTTCCTACCAATACCGACCAAAATTGCCCTGGCACTGCCTGACAAAACTTGAGCGGCTTCAAAATCTTTGCATCTGGTTCTTTTTTGGTGTACGTAAATATGATCACATTACACATACTTCATCGTGTGTATATGTAGTATATATGTTATAATATGTATTTATCTTAATTATATATATATATATATATATATATATATATATATATATATATATATATATATATATATATATATATATATATATATATATATATATATATATATATATATATATATATATATATATAATTTAACGTATGTCTCAGTGGTCAGAGCGCCTGGCCGGTCTCCAGGAGGCGGGTTCGAGTCCTGCTACGTCATTAAAGTGTTTAAATTGGAAAATCTGTGGTAATACGCCGGGTTTTATATTTCGTTGTGACTACAGGACTACCACGTCAGTCGCAGAGGGTTAAATTAACATAACGTTTTTTATTTATAAGCCGATTGTAATAAAAGAAAACCTATATGTTCACGGAAGCTTGCCAAAATCCAATACTGAAAACCACATTTAAATCTGTTGATTAGCGCTAACAAACGCACAGACAAACAGATAAAAAAATTAAAAAACATTGTTTTGGGTTCTACTACTAATGTAGTATAAAGGTTAATGTAGTATAAGGTTTGTCTTTGATAGGTTTAAGTCTGCGTGCGTCGTTCTTGAAAAATGGCGTTTTATTTTACAACGATAATTTTATTATTTATTTTGTTTCAAAAAATCACTTTTTTTCATTTTTGGGTTTTTTTATTGTATTAGGCTTATATAGAGTAGTTGAAGTGTTCTCTGTGGTCGTAAGTAAAAATAATAATTAAAAAAATATACTTAATTTCAAAATAATTGGTAAAGTTACAGGAATGTATGTCATTTATCTAATAAAGTCACATCTATATCTATATTTAAATCGAATAGTATATCTGATACCAATAATCTTAATTTTGTATTTATACTACCCTCATTTATTAAATTTTTTGAAAAAAAAATATTGTAAATCAAATATTACTGTATTTTAATTCTTATGCACGATAAACAGTATGGGTTTACTAAAGGTCACCGACATCGACAGATGCTGGTATATGTCTTATAAAGAATACATTGGGAGGGATCGCAGGATGCTCTTGTCATGTTATGTCATTTATCATTGTATATGTATTCAACGTTGGTCATGAAGCTACACCACTATGGTAAAAGAGGACGTGCACTCAACATTCCGACCTCAGTGCAGAACGTTGATGTAAATGGCAAGAAATCTTCTGGTTCAGTAATCAGGATCGGAGTCCCACAGGGGTGTATTCATATATATATAAATGATTTACCGTATCTATTTGAAAAGAACAACGATATAGTATTGTTTGCTAATGATACTTCATTATATATGACAATGTAAACAATACTCTTTCAAAAGTGGTACATTGGTTCAGTATTAATAACTTACTACTGAATAGTAAAAAAACTAAATATATGATTTTGAGAACACCTAACGCTAAAATTGTCAAAGCCGATGTACATTTGAGTTAGACGCGCTTTTTGAAGTTTGTATCGACCTGGAAACACTGTGGCCTGCACAGTAGTGTAGTGTCACGTATCTAAATGGTATAGATGATACTTGAGTTTATGACGTACAGTGTGGTCAAAAATTCAGCAGGTAGCATGTCAAATAGTTCCCCAGAACACTTACCATGATAATTGCGATAGAGAACACATAGCGAGGAGACATCATTACGCAAAGCCAATGTGTATACCAATTCAATCCATACGGTGTTTTGGCGTGAAGTTTTTATACGCGTGCCTACTACCTACCTATCTTTTTTTTAATGTTGACATAGGTTCCAATACATCGATTTTTTTGTAATTTATTGCATAGATAGCTAACTAAAATGTGCATAATATATGTAATGTCCTGTCCACTTAATTTTATCGTCAACTACATATGACCCAAGACGACAACTTTTTCCCCATATTCAACATGATGTGACTGTGCGTACATGACCAAGTTCCAAGTTTCTCGTGCCTGTTTTCTCAAATATTATAACTAAGTCTATAAAAAAGAATGCCTCACGCTGTATTCACACACAGCAAGAAAGCAGAGCGGACCTGAGAACTCTGTTCCCGTTAAGACACATCCGTTCCGTACTTTCCGCTGAAGCTGAAGGTGAAATTCAACGTTGCACTTTGCTTCGTTACCAGAGCACGTTACATTCGTATGCCTGTGCCACGACTGGCCTCAATGACACGTAATATTTCACTATTAACAAAATAAAATAAACATAAATATCTTTAAATAACTTACAAAAAGGTAATCCTAAATCAAACAACAGCCTTTCCTGTCGTGATCAGACAACTGATAAGTAATTTGGGTTTTTTTTATAGGCAGAGGAAATTTAGCGTTAACATAGTACTTTAAAGGCAATGTGAGATATTATGAGACAGGCTGGCAAGGTGCAGCGGCACAATACTTATCTGTAAGCGGGCGGTTGTGAGTTCGGCTCCCTCTCTAAGGAATGAGTTTACTCTGGTAGCAAGCAAAGCACGACATTGAGTTCCGCCACTAATTTTTTATTTTTTTTTACAAATCTACGGAAAGTAAGAACAGACTGACTTAAACTGGAATCAAATATCCGCATACTAACTAAAAAAAATTAAGGTACTGAAATAAAAGTGTTAATTCAATCAAAGATAAAGAAAAAATTGATACTGACTAAAGGGATAAAATTAAGATATTAAATATTTCATTCCCCCTAGTGGGAATTAAACCCACAATGGTAAAGCTTACGTTACGCTAGTCGTACACCAGGGCATTGATAGCATGGCATACACGGATCTATGTTATTTAAAGCTTCAGAAGCGGAAGAGTTAGTTTGGCTAAACATTTTTTTTTATTTTTTCCTTCATGGCTTCTTTAAGGGGCAAGTACCTTTACCAGCTTATATTTATTTTTCTATCCACTTCTTTAGTCGATAGATCTTTAACCGCTATACTTGACCCTTATACTCCACATATTCAATCATGTCTTCCCCGAACTTGATTTTAACATTTTTTCTTGCTTGTGTTCCGTTCCGTTGCTGCAGCATTGGTGGAAGCGTAGTATAATCTTGCGCGAAAAGTCCAAGTTCATCTGCAGATCCTAAGTGATGTAGGTTTTTATCGTTTATTTTATTTCTGAATTTATCCCAGTTTAATTGTCTAAATACATTTTCTAGCAAAGAGTTAAAATTTTCAGGAACAAAGGGTCTCCTTTCCTAACACCCTTTTTAAATGTTGATAGTTCTACCTCATCTTCCTAGCAGATCATATTGGCGTAAATATTTTTTATTATTCGTATATATAAAGTGCAGATCAAATAGTTTGCACTCCCCGATTTATCAATAATGTCCATATCGTAACGTGAAAACATATAAAAATCAGAAATTCTAAATTCACAGCTCTATACGAGTATATGTTTATGATTTCACAATAGTAATTCAATAAAATATTTGTAGCAATATTTTCCTTTTCAATTATTTATATTGACATAACTTTTTTATTTATTAACCAATTTAAATAAAAAACTAAATGTTAAGGGAAGTTTGCGAAAATATAACGGTAAAAATTGCATTTTAATCGGGTAACCGTTTCTAAGATTAGCACAGACAAACAAACAATCATTTGAGAAATCAATATTTTGGATATATATGACAAAATTGAAACTGATCGCTGTCTGGACATTGTAACAATTGCAACAAATGTTATTAGAATACGTAAGTAACTGACATTAATAAATAAATAATTGTGTAGTACAAGCGGGCGAAGCTGCAAGCGAATCGTTAGTGATATAATAAATATTAGCTAGACGTAAAATGCCACACGCTAGACGCACATGTAATCACGCCATGACCGCGTTACTCTAAACATACAAATATTCATTACTAGCGACCCGCTCGCGGCTTCGCCGATATGTACGAAACAACTATTTATTTTGTCATCTGAATTATTTTGGTGACCTAATAAAATTGTTATCTTTAATATATCATCTCTATGACATTATTCATTGTGATGGTGATAGCTAAAATTTCATTATAGTAATGAAAAAAATATTTGTAACAATATTTTCCGTTGGAATTATTTATATTGAAATAATTTTTTATTTATGAACTAATTCAATTGAGACACTAAATGTTAAGGGAAGTTTGCGAAAATGCAACGGTGAAAACTGCCTTTTAATCGGTTAACCGTTTCTAAGATTAGCACAGATGAACAGACAATCATTTGAGAAATCATTATTTTGGGTTCTTTTACATTATAATGTAAAAGAACCCATTATAATGTAAAAGAACCCAAAATAATGATTTCTCAAATGATTGTCTGTTCATCTGTGCTAAGCTGAGAAACGGTTAACCGATTAAAAGGCAGTTTTCACCGTTGCATTTTCGCAAACTTCCCTTAACATTTAGTGTCTCAATTGAATTAGTTCATAAATAAAAAAATATTTCAATATAAATAATTCCAAATAATTATTAAATGGCTTCAATAATAGATTTTCTCATATAACATCCATGAACAGACGGCGATTAGTAACACTTTAATTATATGTTGGTATAGACGTTGTTTATTTTAACGTCACGCACAACATTTTAAAAAAAACATCACAAGTTTGGCTTATGCAATATCTGTTAGAATGATATAATAAAAATCGAAAATTGTAACTGTTGATATTACCGATATTAAACAAACACAAAAATATCACCACATAAAAAAGAGCCAAGTAATTGCACTATAAATTATCTTAGATTATAAAAGTTTGACGTAACAAAGTAAAATGTAAATAAATACATTAAAGTTCAATCCTATTTGATACTAGGATGTTTGGAAATCGTAAAAAATATTTTTGATTAAAACAATCGTTAACATACCCAATAATAATTGATCCAATAGACAAAGTAGATTAATTTACATTTGGAATATTTTAATAACCTGAACAAGAGATATGGGAACATTTGGAGAAAAGAGGGTTTTATTGTTAATTATCTTTTACTTCTTACATCATTATTGTCATCATTGCTGTTGTAATTTTTTTTAATGCAATTATATTTCTCATATTGTTTCGTTATTTTAGAACACGCTGTATAAAATGTAATAATTATAATAAATAGGTGATTTTACAGCATTTCCAACATATCAAAATGTGCGGCTAATAAATATACCGTTTCCTTATAAGAAACGTTAATTAATATTTATATATATATATTTATTCTTTATTATTATTATCTTTTGACAAGAATTAAGAAAAAAATGGTGAACGAAAAACGGGGACACACATACTTACAATGGACTTTCGCTTTATTAGGTAGGTTTTTTATTTCGTTTAATACATGTTTTGAAAATAAATTTAGAAATAAAATACAATTTTCTATTCTATACCTAATTTTTAATAGCTTAACTAATTATTTTTAAATTTTTCTGTTACAAGTTGCAAAAATATAATTTCATTTTTTGGTTTTTTTAAGGATTGTCAATTAAGAAAAGTATGGTATTTAGTTAATAAATATTCAATTACTTCTTTTTTTGTATGTTTAGTTTTATAAGAACTATATTAGGTCGACGTGTAACTTGTAACTATATAACTTTATAATCTATACATATAAATAAAATTAAAGAATCTGTCTGTGACTTTAAAATAGCCATGTTTTTAAGTATATATATAGTACACACAATACTTTAACATAAATCAACAATTTTATAATTTTTGTTTATCTATCTGATTATCTAT
>DWMY01001182.1:0-16123 GCA_018249775.1 Heliconius hecalesia formosus | reverse complement strand
TTCTCTCTCCTGGATAAAGCGTGAAACCGAGAAGTGAAGATATACATTTATGTTAATATAAATATATTTTTTAAATTATGATGTAAGAGATTTAAATATTTTTATTACTATGTTTTTGTTAATATGGGAGATCTAAAAAATATATACTAAATATCAAAAATATAAAAGATGTTGATTTTTTAGATATTTTTTTATCTAAAAATAATGTATACGTTACACGTATAGATTACATTGCAAAATTGAGTTAATTTTTTACTTCGTAGCTTTGCTTTTTGCTTCAAAAATATAAATTTAAATATGTAAAATTAACTTATATCTAGGTATAAGTGAAATAAATTGACACTGTAGTTGTACTTCATAAGGAGCGCTAGAAGGTTGTGGAAGTTAGAGCTTTCCCCTTGCGTGATACACCTTTCTGCGAAACAAAGGATTTATATAAAATTTATTTAATTAATGTTTGTAATTGTTGAGCTGTTCATGTTTCTACTTCCAATATTTCATATTATTAAATTTAAAATGTTTATGCTGCTGCCAACGTTGCTACTTGGAAGAGTATTTATATTGTTTAAGATACTTCAATAATACTCGTCTGTAATTATTAGATTTTGCTTTATTCTGTATTCCTCATATATACTATAATATAATACTCATTCCGTTTTTTTTATTATTTTACAGTTTTATTTCAATTTTTCGATAGACGTACCTATACATATAAATTCCGTAAGCAATAAGTATCATTTAATTAATGAATCGCTTCTTGAAACGATTTTTGTCTCATCCAGCTGTGCCTTTTCCCGCATTGCAGAGCAGGCAAAAGCTTGTGTAATGGCACTCCGTTCTCCACTTTTCCAACGACATTCGAGATATAGCGTGTTTAATGGCGGTCCCCAAAGCCGCGCTTTGTCTACCAGAGCGGAACAATTTAAATAATTAAAATATATTCATTCCCCACAGTGGGAAACGAATGCACAACGCTCGTGTTTACGAGCGTCTGATTAGACGCTGTCTCACTGCGCTACAGCGGCCTCAACAGCTAGAAAGAACTAAAATTTCGTCACAAAGACTCCATTATATCAAAAAAATTAAACCAGGCCTATAAATGTAAAAGCAGCCCTTCTAGCTGGTAACATAATTACTAAACCTAAAGTGCGTACAGCCGTAGAGCGCGCCGGTCGCCAGGTTGTTTCTCTATCCTCAATTTATCCCCGTTTCTACGTTGGGGTGAATAATGATTTAAGCGTTCGTGCCGCAGTGGCACAGCGCCTGACTGTAAATGAGACAGTTGTGGGTTTGTTTACCACTCGGGGGTCTAAATAATTTTCTCGCTGTGGTAACAAGACGAAGCGTGGTGTTGAGAACCGCTACTCAACACGCCATGTGTCGAAAATTTTGCGGTGCGTGCGTCGTCACAGCCCTTAGTTCTTTTAATTTAACCTCATTATATTTTTTTAACTAAAAGTTTAAAACAAAAAAAATTACAATAAGAATGGCGATGAGTTCCGCCAACATATACCTAAAGCCTTTTAAGAATTTGACAGAAAGTGGAGTACGGAAGTGTCTTAATGCCCCAGGTTCCCTGCGCCTATCCTACTATGTGAAGCTTAAAAAACATTAAGAATCTAAAAGTAACTTAGCAGTGTGTACTGCACAGTGTAATAGAAACGTAACGTAGCAGTGCAGTAGATTAATCTGCGGAAGAAAAGAGAAACAAAACAATAAATATCAAATAACTTTACAACATTAAGTATTCATTTCAGAAAAAACTAAATAAAATATATTTTACGCTTTATTATCATAGTTACTTTATATGTCAATTCATATTAGAAAAAAAAATACATTTACGCAATACAAAGCTTTGAAATGCATTATGAAAGGCCCGTGGGGTGGTAATGCAATATGTCTACACCCCCCTTACCTCCCTTTTCCATTCACCCCAGCATCGGATACAGGAGATGAAATCCACCTGATGTTAGGGAGGTACATGGAAATTAATAGAACAACTCCCCCTTGTGTAGTGTTGTGTTGTGTATTGATGTATTTACTAAGCTAACATTTGGAGGGTCACTTACTCTGTTTCAGTTGTCGTGGTGGATTGAACGATTGTCTTTTAATTATAGTAAGTTGTGATAGATAAGTAGTTAAAATTAATATTGATAAACTGTTTACTCCTGGTTTGAATTTCATTTCGAGAGAAAAAAAATAATTAAAAATATGTTTGTATTGTTAGTTATGTAAAGTTCAAGTTGGGTTTTGGCACTTAACACACAACGTTTCCAAAAGACAGACAGACAACGGTACATAACCTCTTCTCCCTCGATATGTGTGATAATAAGGGAAAATAACCCGTATTTCTTCATTTATTCCGCTCTTAATTGTCTAAACTACAAATTGAAAGCTACTCAATATTTAATTACTTGTGTCGCGTCTTTGAATATTGATATATTTATTATACAAATAAAGGATTTTTAAATAGTTAAACAAGTTTGTATTATTTTATATATTAGTGAGAAAGTTGTCAATTATTAAGCTGCCCTTTTTGTGTACTACATTGATATACCTGCGTAATTTAATATTTTTTATCTATAAAATAGGTAAAAAAGTCTTCCGTTACTGACAGCCAGACATCGCTCAGACGAAACTCCGTAACGTAAAACGCGGAAATTTTGGTATATGGTAGGTTTGTAGTCCAAACGAACGCAATTGTTTATTATATATTTATTATATTATGCAAAGACATCTTCGCGACAACTTTAAGATATGCTTAGTTAGATCTTCGGTATGGCTAAATGTTCCTCTGCCTACTGTGCTATACTCCTATATTGTATACAGCACGAAGCAAAAAAAACTTATATAAAACCGTATCCTCCTTTCTACTTGCGATTGCAAGTCAACCATGCGTGACTTTGAATAAAGCGCTCCCTACTGGCTAGAATTATTTATTAAGCTTAAAATTATGAGGGTTTGAGGATTACATAGGTTACATAGATTTATATTTTTTTTACAAAGATAGGAAGTAGAACCGTTGTTTTTGGAAATTATTAAAATTTCTATTTTGTTTAAGCCATAATTCTAAATTCATATTGTAATATTGTTATAATACTTTCGTTATTGTAAAATTATCACAACACAACATATAGACATCACTATATTTTTATGAGTTGAGTTGTGCCACTCATCATGCAGCTGAGTGGTGTAACTCATTGCAACAGTTTGTCTTCTGACCGCAGCGAGTGAATTAAAAAAATAATTTACACGAGAGAGAATCGCTCTACATTATTTTCCACATCAAACAATGCATTTTTATAAATTATACTTTTTCCATGTATCGTTTACTTCTCTGTATTTTTGACAGTAAGTCTTGTGTGACTTCAGATATTATCCCTACGTTCAATTTTTCCAGTAAATACGAAGCCCCTGTTCAGATAATGACCAGAAAAAGAAGAGAAGAAAATCGTTAAATAAAAATTATATAACTTAAAAACTTAACTTAGCTTCACGCTTTATCCCTAGCGGGGTAGTCAGAGAGAACGGAGCGCCAAACGCTACGGTATATATTATACTTTTATTATATATAGAGGTAATTGTCAATTATAATTGAGTTGGCTGAGTAAAAAGTAAAAAGGAACCTTTATACGATCACTATATTTTCTGTCCGTCTGTATAAAGGGAATCAAAATTAATAGGGCACTTCCGGTTGACCTAGTATTATGAAATTTGGCAGCTAGCATCTACAAGTAGTACTAGTTCAGAAAAAGTATAGATTTATGGTTAAATCCCGAAAAATAATATCCTTAAAAGCAGGAGTAAAATTTGATATTAAAGCCGCTAGTTCAAGTGAGGTATCAAATGAAAGGGCTCTCTAAGTAAGAATTGAATTTCAGAAAAAGCTCGAGACCTCCTATTGTTTCTACAAACAACATTACTAGATAATTAGCTTAGAATTTTTAAGATGAGGAAAAATTACTTACAATTTATATTGAGTTAATGCCTAACAATTAAATGCTCTTAAATTATAACTTTTATGCTGGACGAAAATAGAAAAAATATTAATAAAAAAACAAACAAAGTTTATCCGTCATAAATTAGGATCTTAATAAATGATGCCCCACGTCGGGCGCCAAACCACTACTATTTATTACGGTTAATCCAATAAAAATGGTCTCTTGGGTTCTATTGATATATCTAGTGATTATCGTCTTCTGGATTTACAATACACTAGCTTTTATATGCGGCTTTGCCCATGGTTAAATGGTAGTAAAGGAGAGTTGTGTATGACACATGACACATACTCAAGGCTCAAGCGCAAGGAGCGCAGGTACAGGGTACAGGGTTACATTGAGACGATTGACGTGATGTAATTTAGTCTATATCCTTCCTCCATAAATGAGCTATCGAACACAAAAAGAATTTTTCAATTCGAACCATTAGTCCTTTAAATTAGCTCGTACAGAAAGAATTTTTCAGTTTTATTATACTATCAACATTTTGTTATTAACAACAACAGTTATTAGACAGGACAAAAGGAATAGCATATATGTAAATTATACAAATATATAAACAAATTGACCATTTTCCTTTTATATTTCCACCCATAAAGTATGGATATAGTAGTAACAGTTCATCGCTTGACCTATATCGATACCAGCTTTCTTATCCTGAAGTAAAAGCCCTATATTAATTTTTAGATTTATTTTAAGACTGGTAGATACTTATTTTGATTACTTTTTGTAAAAAATATTAAATCAAATTAAATTTATTATTGAGTCACGGAAAGACAACGAGCAGCACAAACTTACAAAAGAATTATAGGATTTACATTATTATAATTGACGAAAACGCAGTTACAGAATAAGACAAATGGAACTAAGCATAAGCGCGCAATATGAAAGTTTGACACGCTTCTTTAATTTAAGGAAGGATGTACTTAGAAGCGACCTTTGATCTCTTGATTAGTTTTATCTAGTTCTATAGAGTTATATAGAGGAGATGTAAAAATAGCTTTGTATACTATGTAGTGTAGTACAGTTAGCAGCACATTAATAACTGCAACCGTGTGTGATCGTTACTTATGTATTGCGACGAGTGATATCAAACATTACACCCAATATTTTCTTTTAGCTTCACGCACTATCCCGCGTATAGCAGGGCTCTCTTCTCCACGCGCCGTCACAAGTTTCAAGACATTGTATGTTGAGTAATGGAACTCAATGTCTTGTAATCAGAGCGAGAAATCGAACCCACAATCGTCGCGTATACAGTCGGACCCTGTGCCGCTGCTCTACGTTCCATAAATCTAGATCATATTTTCATAATTGTCTTTTAAATAGTGTTAATAATTTTAAATTTCAAAAATACATTTCATATGAATTTCACATATTTTGATTTTTTAGATTTAAATATATTTTTTTATTCATAAATAAAAAATGTGTCACCTATTTAAGTTAGTCAAAGTTCTTATTTAATGAAATTATATTAATATAAAAAAATTACGAACGAAATGAAAACTTCAAAAACAATTGCAATTATTTAGTATTTCCTATAAATTAAACACACTTTTCTTTCATAAATAACACAATAATAAATAAATACGAGCACCGCGGTCGCTCTCTCAGTCCGAGTGTACATAAACAAAGTACTTACCGGCTCAGCATCCCAATCTCATGTGAACGCACAAACACACACAACTATTAAAAATAAAACTAGGCTTAAATATGTATTTTTTAATATATTTACTATTTACATTTCATTTATAATTGATTTTAAATAGACTCTGATGTAAATTTTGTGGGGACGAAACGTGCGCAGTTCATAAAAGTCGGCGACGCACTGATTGTGACTAGGAAGGATTTCGTTTAGAAATTCCTTATTCTACTAAAATTCGTAGATTTCTATTCATGTTTACTGTTTCAGAAATATTATATATGTAAACGTACTATGGAGTGGTTGTTACTGTTTTGCTCTTATGTAATGATGAATTTAAACCAAAACTTAGCAAAAAATTACATTTTAAATCCAATTTTATTATTAAATTAGGTACTATATTTTAATATATAATGTATTGCTTGAGTTATAAAAGAAAGTGTATCTTATTTAATAAAAGTACCTCATGATTAGTACTCATGATTTTTTACGTATATCTTTTTCTTATAAATTACACTATAGATAGAAAATAATATAGGTAATCTAGATAATTAATTATAATATAGGAATTTGCATTAAATCAGACCGCAATACCAAAAATAGATCGTATAAATTTGTGGTCATTATATAAAATTCTAGGGTGGCCAGGGTCATTGAACTGTGAGGGAAACTTACTCTCGTAAATACCTTATTGATGGAGTAGAAGGGTGAAAATAAATTGTACAAATTTGCCATTCATCAGAATTAAGATAATTTTTGAATACAAATACTACTTATCTTCTTGTTTTATACCTAAAGAAGAACTTTTTTTAAAATTTAATATAAAAAAATTGTATGCTGGTATAATTTCCATTTTAACAAATAAAAGAAATATGGATACAAAATACATAAAAATTACTGTCTTATATTTATAAAAGAATAATAAATAGCTCAACATTTCTAAACGCAACATGATCGATAGAGCAGACGCGGGAAAAACGCGGGAAACCGCCGCGCCGCCGCCATTTTTTAAAAAGCGTTACCATAGCAACGATACCCTTACTTTATTAGTTTTCTTCGTTCGTTAATTTTCCAATAAATGTTTAAATTAATTAAAACTAAATTATAAAAACTTTTGTATAATATATTTCTTTTGTCTTATTTATTTAATTTTTTATATATTTCGTCGCACTTCAGTAATTAATATATAAATTATTTTGCTAATTAAAATTATCACTCTTGTTACCAATATAAACGGTGCTTATATAATTAGCATTTGTTTGTACAATATTTCGACCAAAATTATTATGAGCAATGTCATTTCTTGCTTTGAAAGTTACTTCTATCTTCTAAAACATTGTACATAAATCAGATACATCAAATATTTAAATATTTTATGATTTCAAAACTACTACTTGTATAAGTATAGAATTGTAGGGCTATATAGTAGGTAAGTTTTATATTTTACCGTGCCATAGATGTATGTACATACATATGTGTAAGTAATTACGTAACGTAAGAATTCTAATTAACCTACATTATAATGTATATTACAATAAATAAGAGATATAAATAGGCTATTTTTAATATACATACAGCCAGCGCAGAAACAAACGTTAGTAGGTAAATCGCTTTAAAAATATAAAGCTACGAACCATTGAAAGCATTGAAAATACTAGAGAATGTTTATTTATTCTATCATAAATATATAAGTTATCTAATAGCTCATTATTTTAAAAGAAAATAATACTGATTTAAAATAAACGAATTTAAAAGTTGAGCATATTTATATATTTTGTTCAATTTGTAGGTAAGGATAGTTTAATGAATATACAGAGATGTATAGTAGAATAAAATTATTATTATAGTGAGGAAATTAATATGATACGTACTGATCTTTCTTAAATTTAACAATATTATTATTTTTATTATGATTTTATTTTTAAAAAATATAGGTAACTCTTGAGTATTAAATTATTAATTTGACATGACAAGTTAATAATTGACTAACATAGAAACAACTAGCTACAGATAACATCGGTATAAAGTATCTCTCGCTGAGCTCGAGCTCGAGCAGTGGCGAAGGCCGTTGCTTGGTCAGCAGAAAGTAATTGGGTATTCAGACGAAAGGAAAGCAAAGTAGGTCGCCAGGGTTGGGTATTTTACTGACGCGGTATTATCTACAGTTGATGTGTTTTTATTTTTGAGTATTGATTTTTTTGTTCGCGATTTATTCTCAAGGTTTTGGGGTAGGGCGGGAATTTGTGACGAGTCCTTTTGCTTTTGACCTTTTAAGTATGAGAAATTATCAACGAATCTTGACAATGAATGCCGAAGAAATATTTAGCTAATTTTTTTTTTCATAATCTAATATATCTAAAGATTATAGTCATTGTGTATTGAATTTTTAATCCTAAGCTTTAAAAAACTGCATTGCCGCAAATAGGTAAAATATAACATTCATAAGACCTTTCCCCCCTTTACGCCGTTTTTCTTTCGATGCAACTCAACATCGCGCTTTGCTTCGACACCAGAAGGGAGAAATGAAAATATAAATTCAAATCAATATTTCATTTCCTCGAGTGGGGTTCGAACCCACAACCAGTCGCGCTTATAGTCATTTTGTGGCCCTGCGCCACGCCTGGCCACGATAACATTTGACCCTACTTAAATTCAACTTGTATGAATTTATGCTAGATATGAACAATTAAATAATAAATAAAATTACATTCGTTTGATGTGATTCAATCAGTTGGAAACTAATGTTGAAGCGCGATCTACAAAGTAAGGAATACTGCATTATTATAGGTACGGTTGCAGGGAGTGCACATGTATAACATGTTATTTATTATATTGGTAAAAAAATTGGTGTTTTCTTAAACGTAAGTAGGTTTTAAAATAATTTATAAGTTACAACGATATAACAAAGCTAGGTTTTTGTATAATTTGTAAAAGATATTTATTATATAAATGATAAAAGATATAAGAAAATATTATATCTGTGAACAACGTACATATAATAATTATGTTATTATTCTAAAGGTACAAAAACATACAGTAAATATAGTTTAATGTTTAGTATCTAATTTTATAATAATAAGAAATATATTTTGCTACGGTACCTATTGTAACCTTATATATCTTGGTACTTGCTTCGGATATTAAGTCATAAAATACAGGTATCGTGCAAAATAAAATAAAAAATTAAAACTACAAATTAACACGTATTAAATATTACATATTTATTTATTTTTTTGTCTTAAGTTTTTGACAATATTTTAAATTTATAATTTGTACTCACTTTGTGTTATCTGCTCATGTCACAATAGACACTTGAATGTTTACGTTTGCGTCAAACGCCCAAGAAAAAAAACGATAGTTAAAACAGGCGCTGTCATTCTTGTCCTATGTTTGTAAATTCACTAAAAACCGATTATTCACACAAAAAATTCAATATTCCGTCCGTCAAACTGATTACAAACCGTCCAAATAATAAACGACGCAGGCACAAGTTATGAGGTGAGCTTTATGATTATTTGGATTTATAAAATAATAATTTTATATATTTTGGGAAAACGCCAAGTTGTAGTTGGGCGTTATACGATTAAAAATGCACTGAGCTAACAGGTAAACTATTCTAAATGTAGTTACAGATAATAGGCTTTGACGAGCGTCGCTCGAAAACAAAAGAGGTAACTATGACGCGTCCAGGACCTCCTAGCGAAAATCTGCCCACGGTAAGTTTCATTGCGTTTATTTAAGTAAGCTATTGTCATAATATTACAATTTTTTGTGTGTTTTTACCTTTAAATTAATTGTAATTATAATTAGCATCTATTGCATTAACATTATATAATGTTGTTTATATGTTCAATAAGAAACAAATTTACGAAAACATATATCTCTTTATGTAAAATTTTGTGATTTTGAATAACATAAGAATGTTATCTCATGGAATAAAATTATATGAAATCAGAAATCAGCTACACACTCTATCTAGGGTAGGCAGAGGGAATTCCATTTCCCACTTATGAAATTATATGATTTCTTCTTATATTTTCTATAGATATTAAATAACTAATTTACATTTAACAAAAAACATACATACATTTTATATCATTCAAATATGTTTTTATGTTTATAAAAAGGGAATTATTCTGTAGGCTGATTGTTGTTTTTCAGAATTGATTTGCATAGAGCCATGGTGTCAATATTCAAAGACTGTGATGGTGTATGTGCTTATTATTTCCCCTGTAGATTCTGCCTAAAATATTATGTTTATTTATCTGTCTTCATACAGTGAACACTAGAGGCAATCTAATTTTTAGATTGCCTGCCAATATCTGTAATGTTACAATTTTTCTAACTCAGTTGTTTATATGCCAATTTAGTTTGGTCATTGATTTCACATGGTAAAAATATTTCCCCATTAAAGTAACTTTTATGATTTGTAATTTAATGATTTATTTACAATAAATTTAGTTCCCTTAAAAATAAATTAATCAATCAGTGTCTATCATATTTTACAATATATAATATTATAAATACATATTTCAGGTAAAACTAGTAGTGGTAGGTGATGGTGGTGTGGGCAAGAGTGCTATCACTATTCAGTTTTTTCAGAAGCTATTTGTGACAGATTATGATCCTACTATAGAGGACTCTTATATACAACACACTGAGGTTGATGGACAATGGTGTATACTTGATGGTAAGTAAATTATATTAAAAGTCAATATATAAGTGAGATATAATGACTCTGTTGCACAGTGAATGGCTTAAGAGTGGAGTTGGGTGCCACCAATTAAGATGCAACCTTTCGTATATTGGCTGCAGTGAATGGGAAATGGAGTACCCTAGCACTAGGCTTCTAAGTTACATGCAGTTAATAAAATTTTTAAGGTGCATAAATAGCTGGATAGGCACAGGGAATTTAGTATTTTGACACTCCATTGCCAATAAATGTGTTATATTACCAGAGGATGAAAAAAATCACTTACAATTATTCTTTCAAGTGAGCATTGAACTCACAGTCATAAAAATTTATTAAAAAAAACAAAAATTACTAGCAACCTAAATTCAATTGTAAGTGATTGCTTGAAGCAATAAGGCCATCTTTGCATACATTTTATAAGCATACATTGTTATCTGTATTTTTGTATTACTCTTTTTTTTCTGTGTGCAATAAAGTATATTCGATTCTTTTCAATAAAATGAACTCTAAAATTTATCCTTTTTCAAGACCACGGTGACAATGAGACAGTGTATACACATGGATGTAAATGTAATGAAAGATTATTTATTTGGTTATTTCCTCGTTCTGGTATGGCAATATGTTGAAGTTTGGCAAAAACTAAAGAACAAACTGTACATCCTCCTGTCGTTCTGCATGAAACTGTACAAAAAACTAAGTACAGTATTATAATAAACTAATATTTATTTAATTAAAATATAATATTTGTTCCATTCCAGTATTGGACACAGCAGGTCAAGAAGAATTCAGTGCAATGCGTGAACAGTACATGCGTAAGGGTGATGGCTTCCTGTTGGTCTACTCGGTCACTGACAAACAGAGCTTTGAGAATATAAGACACTTTCACACACAGATATTGAGGGTTAAGGACCGGTGAGAATTTTTGTGTTTTTTTATACTAGCCCCCTATTATAGCCAAATATTACAAAGCTTTGTTACTGCAAGTAAGCATCAAAGAAATTGGGAGTCCTCAGCAGAGCGAGACAGTACTTTATGCCAAAACACTGATTGGCCCTGTATAGGGTCTGGGTTTGGCCTCATATGGAGTACTGTTTTTATCTCTGGGCTGGTGCACTCCAGTATCAACTTTATCAGGTGACCCGCTCATAATTCATAAATAATTTTCTTTCTTCTCTCTCTAGTCAAACAAAGGATATTTTTTTTAATTAAACACATATTGTTAGTACATAGAGTCTCTGAATTGAGTTGCATGTGATGAATGAGGTTTTCTACTGTTTACTAAACCTACTCAGTTTTATATAATGTATAATGTTAATAAAAATAATGTAAGTTGTAAGCTTGCCTTTTGCCCATTTCATTAAGAAATTGGCATAATGAAAATAATTGAACTATAAATATTGAGACACTATCCGAACTGCGCCATGTTTATCATAATAGAATAATTTTTATTTAGTTTCACACTCAATCCCACATACTCGTATAGCAGGTATGTGAGAGAGTGCTTAGTATTGAGTGGTGAAACTCAATGCTGCGCTTTATCTTGTTACTAGAATAGATATGCAAATATTTAAAATGAACCATTGGCCTATATGCGCATGTTTGAAGTGAAACCTACCCGATGCTGGTGGCGGCCAACAAGGTGGACCTGGTGCACCTGCGCGCCGTGAGCGAGGAGGCGGGCCGCGAGCTGGCGCGCGCGCTCGCCGCGCCCTACATCGAGACCAGCGCCAAGGAGCCCCCTCTCAACATCGACGCGGCCTTCCATGAGGTATCGTTCATTAACATTCCTTAACCCGGCGTTCGTCACCACAGATGTAATCTATCCTGCAATTGTGCTGTGGAACTGTGCGCCTGAGTCGTCTCCGGTTCTGACACGCCTATTCCGACTCACACTGGAGACTGGAGTAGTGCCCAAGTCGTGGAAGCTTGCAAACGTGCAACCTGTGCCCAAAAAAGGCAGTCGGGCAGACCCTGCCAACTACAGAAGGATATCAGTCATCTCTATAGTCTGCAAGACCATGGAGCGTGTACTGAATAAAAGGCTTGTGGCATATCTGGACGATAATGATCTCCTAAGCGATAGCCAGTACGGATTTCGTCAGCGGCGATCGACAAGAGATCTCCTTGTGTATGCCACTCACATATGGAGCGCGGCTATCGAGAGATATGGCGAGGCCCTTGCCGTGTCTCTCGATATCCTTAAAGCTTTTGTCAGGGTCTGGCATGCGAGCCTTATAAGTAAGCTTCCCGCATACGGATTACCGGCTGACCTTTGTGAATGGATATCTGATTTCTTGAGTGCGCGATCGATACAAGTGGTCTTAGATGGCCACGTATCTGATCAACAGGCTATAAATGCCGGAGTTCCTCAAGGTTCTGTTCTGTCCGCAACCCTATTCCTGCTGCACATCAACGATATGTTAACACCCGGTATCGTTGGGTACGCTGATGACAGCACGGTTGTTGACAAATATGTTTCCAATGCAAAGGCTAGCCGGAACGAAATCCAGTCTTGTCGAGAGTCTATGATCGATCGTCTGAACCTGGCACTTCAGGGCGTCTCCGAATGGGGCGATGCCAATCTTGTCAGGTTTATCTCTACCAAAACTCAGGCGTGCTTATTCTCTGCGAAACGGAGCCCCTTCGATCTTGCTCCGACTTTCCGAGATGTATCCGTGCCGATAGCTGATCATCTTGAGCTTGAGTAGCCTGCCTGTCGATATTTTACAGAATTATTTCGGAGAGTGTGCAGCAACACTGCATGACTTAGTACCCTCTTCTCCTTTCCATCTGCGGGGCACTAGACGTAGGCAGGGATTTCACCCATATGTTGTCGATATACCACCTTTTCGCACGCAGCGTTTCGCCTCCACTTTCATAATGCGAACTGCCAAAGAGTGGAACTCCCTGCCTGCTGAATTGTTCCTCGACAAGTATATCTTGGCCCTTTTCAAGGCAAGAGTGAATAGGCATTATCTAGGTAAGCATGCTCCACCATCGTTCGCATCGTCACTTACCACCAGGTGAGATAGCGGACAAATGTTTGCCTATCTACAATAAAAAAAACAAAATAAGGTAATTAAGAAAACAAGTACATTGAAATATGATTATTTTTTCTTACAGCTAGTCCGTATAATCCGCAATCATCCGCAACAAGAGGAGAAACAACGACGTCGCAGAAAGTTCTTTGGGAGATGCACTTTGCTATAAACAAGTAAATATATTAAATTATATTAATTTTTGTCTATAATTTAGATATTCACAAAAAATATAGATTATTCTTTCAAGACAACATAATATATGAGTTATAAAAGTTATTTTATCTGTATATTTGATTTTTATTTGTTTTTTCATTTTACTATTAAGTAAAACCAAATATAATATATATCGATTATACTATAATCTCGATTGTATACTCGATTATACTATAATCTCGATTGTTTCGAAAGAATCAATAAATTTCCTTCAAACAAACTGAAACTATGCACAAATAATGTGATAAACCGGATATAAATAAGTGTATTGGTTGTCGTGAATTATATTTTTATAACAAAATAATTTAAGTTTACGGCAATATATATTATTAAGTATTCATAAAAGAATTTACTATTTGCTTCTGGTATAAA
This sequence comes from Heliconius hecalesia formosus, assembly GCA_018249775.1. NCBI lineage: Eukaryota > Metazoa > Arthropoda > Insecta > Lepidoptera > Nymphalidae > Heliconius > Heliconius hecalesia. The sequence continues at coordinate 2,164 of DWMY01001182.1, read as the reverse complement.
GCACAAAAAGTATATAATTATAAATAAAATTTAGAACTAAATATATTCAAAGAAACTTATTACTCTCCTTTTCTTTTATTGTTGTTGATTTTTTTTTAATTGACTGTGTTGTTTTTATTTATATGAATGACTTTGATTTAAAGATATTGAGACTAATCATAAAAGTGTTTCTTTTTTTTGACATAAGCTAAACTAAAAATGAAATGAAATATTTTTCAAGAGTATGCAAAAGTGGTTTAATGCAGCTCGTTTGTTCAATAGTTGTCGTTTTTTTCTTATTTTATTTACCTAAAGGCATTGAGCCTATTAAAAAACATTTTTTTTACATAAGCTAAGCTAAAGCGTTGCATAGTGTTTTGACCAGTAGTTGTATGAAGTATTCCAAATAAAGTATTATAAGATATAAGAAATATATATGTATATATGTATTTGAGTGTGTAATAATGAATGTTTATATGTTAAATGTGAAACAAATTTCACTTATTATTATTTATATAATATTTGAACTAAGAGGTTAGCTGTATCTCGTGGACAATATCGCCTAACTTTTAAATTGAAAATGATAGCAATTGTCTTTTATTTATAAAAAACAACAGGTTTACTGGTAATCTGCTTTTTGCTCTCTTCGTCTAACTAAACCAAAGAAATGGCTTATATTTTAAGAATATATGCATAATTTATATAAATACATTTTTAATTAGAATTTAACATATTATAACCTACTCTAAAGTAGTACGTGACGCTGTATCCCGCATTTAACAGGTTAGGCAAAGGGAACCTAGTGTTAAAACACTGTTCACAATTTTTCTCCTAATTTAGGAAACATTGCGTGTTGAGTGATAGAGCTCAAGGCTGTGGAAAAAAAGTTAAATTTACTAGATACAGTATATAGCAGAAGTATTACATTTCTTTACATTTCTGCACTTATATATTTTTTTTTCTCTAGTTATATTATGTTACAATATAAATAGGGACCATCGTGAGATCAACGTCAAACTGTTAAAGCGACGAAAGTTCGCAAGCAAACTCCAGAGTAGTCTGGTGTCCACCACAGAAATTTCACTTACAACAAAGTTTGCCCCAAAACAACATTTACACGAATATATCTATTCAAATCTGAAGTCCAGCCCCTAGAAAATATCTCTAGTTACGTTAGTGGGGTTCAATCCCTACTGAGGGCATGGTTATATTTATATATTGTTTATTGCACATATAAAAAAATAGTAAAGTACAATTGAAAAGATATGTTTAAATGGCAAGTTTTTGTCTAAAAAAAAATTATTTTAAAATATGATCATATTTAAATAATTTCCTTTACCTTGCTGTGGTACACAAAGCGCGTTGTTGAGTTCCGTCACTCAACGAGTAATTTCACAAATTATCTGTCTTTTGGCAACATTAACATTTACACCATAGTCTTCTTCTAGTCATTCTATTTTAAAAAGTATTATTGATTGTGTCGTTTTTATATGAATAATAGTTTTTTTTCTTCAATGTTCAGCTTATAAGTCATGTTATTATTATTATAAATGTTATTAAATATACATAAAACAAATTGTATAGTAGTCCTTTCCTTATCAAGAGTGCAATGTGTATACAATTAATTGCTCATTTGGCTCAACATTAACGTAATTGCAATTAAAAAATACAAGTTAAATATGTCAATGTGTGTGGGATAACTGTTCAAACATCAGTGCTGGTGTCTGTTATAAAACAAAAATAAATCAGCTGTATCTTATGATATTTCAAAAAGTACAAATATATCATTTCTGCACCAAATGGTGAATATGTATGTATATTGTAAGTACAGTATGGTCGATGAGAGGAGTAAAGTTAGGCTTTCTGAACTTTTCCACAGTTTACACTTGTAAAAGAATAATTCTAAAATCAAATATCAAACTTTAGGGCTGCCAGGACTTATCGACTGTACTGTAATTGATTTACTATAAACATTGAGAAACACCATATACATATTATATATATTATTTTAGTAACGATGAATTACGAAATCATCTCTCTTTATTTATCATTAATAGAGGAGAGGGGGGCACATTCGAACGATTTTTAAACTTTGTGTCATATCTAAAAATTCTACAGTTTTTAACTTCTTTACTATTTCACAATGTTTAGTCCAACTATTGTGCCACACAATCGTAGCATCATA
>DWMY01001181.1:0-16123 GCA_018249775.1 Heliconius hecalesia formosus | reverse complement strand
AATGAAGAATGAAGTGTCTTCACACTTAGTTCCCTCTGCATACCCTGCTATGTGCGAAGGTCTCCAAGGCGGAGCTATATTAACGCTGCTGCGCGGTGACGAGCTCGTCTTATCGTGGCCAACCGTTGATGACAGGCGATAAATGAACTCGTCATTGCGTTTTTATTATTATTTTCTTTTATTATTCCCTTAATTACAGACAATAATTTATTGTTGAATAAAATCCAAGATCTTACATATTTCTTCAGAGTAAAATGAAAGGACTTGATGATACAAGGTGGCCACAACAATATAGTGAACAATTTTAAAAACAGCCTTGATATGCGTATCAAATCAAATTGGCTTAGGTAAAAGAATACACTAAAAAATAAATACCATAAAATATATGACAAATGTCTTTAGACAGGATTTTTCCTGTGCTGTGATAATATTGTACCAGTGATCACTCAATATGAGTGATTAACTTCTCTCTAACTTGTAATGTTTTTCTTCTCTATGGAAGAAGGCTTAAATCTCTCTACCTTAAACCTCAAATCCCACCTCTCTCAGTTAATATTGTCCTATCCCTACTCCTTTCCAAAGTATTCGAATCTATTATCCACGAGCAATTATACACTTTCCTATATATTATCCAATGATATATACAGTCGTTACAAATCCTATTTTTGTCCATCACGCAACACTGTTGGCGCGCTGCTAAATATTACAGAGGATATTCAGTGTACAATGGATAATACTAATCTCACCGCAATGGTTTTACTGGTTTTTAGCAGCACCTTCGACTCTGTCGATTTTAAACGACGATTTGTCATGAGATTGGCTAGATATAACAGATGGCGTTCCTCGAGGTGGCTTCTCATATATTATTCTTCTCCCTTTCATCTATATGCAGACGACTTGCAATTATATAGGCACTTCGATCTGGTTGAATTATCTAAAGCTATCTCTGCATAAACAAGGACCAAGTTCCTTGTCTCACAATATCAAATTGCTGTGGAATCCTGGGCTGAACCTTTTGGTATTCTTGTTAGTAGGGTGATTTATGAAATATTTAGTTCGTCATATTATTATGGTGGCCGTTTTGGATGAACAATACTATTTTTTTCAGCATCACGCTGTATCCCGCATACAGCAGGGTAGGCAGAGGGAACCTAGTGTTAAGACACTACATTCCCCACTTTCTGCCGAATTCTGAAGGCATAGTGTGTTGAGTGGCGCTTTGCCTCGACACCAGAGCGAAGAAATGTAAATAAATATTTCATTTCTTCGAGTGGGGATCGAACCCACAACTAGTCGATTTTACAGTCACACTTTGTGCCCCTGCACCACGACTGGCCTCTATAAACAATACTACTGGATACTTAATAATGGCAATAGCCATCGGATTGGATCACCAGGAAAGTAGTACATTTAAATTAATAGTTACTATTATGGCCAATCGAACTAAATAAAATCGCTTAGAAATTGCCGGCCGCATGATTTTGGCCGCACATTTCTGTGTAAAATCGCCGGTCAGCAAGGTGTTAAACTGTGCCACCCAATTTCATTTAGCTTTTGCGAGCACGCATTACACCCAGATAAAAATTAATGGATGGATAGTGTTTTCATCACAATTGCTATAATAAGCGAATAATTAATTAAAATTATAAGAGTGATAACTATATATTATATTACGGTAGAAAATAAATGTCATCAAATAAAACAATTTTACTTTAAAAGTCTATAATATGTAATATGATGTAATAAAATAGTTCTAATTGCAATAAATTATACCTCAATTTGATTAAAATAACATATATAACATTTATTCAGTTAATTAAGATAAAAGAGCAATATAAATATAAGACATAACATTTATTAACAATAGTATTCTCATCGATTATATTTAGGTTACCTACATTTTTTACACTTTAAAATCTGCATTTGTAGTAAAAAGGACTCCTTAAAAATATTGACATTTCCATTCATAAAGAAACAATGTATTATCTCAAACATCAAATATTACAGATTTTATATAACCCTGTAATACACTGATATTTATTTGTTTTGTTCTAATAATGTTAATTATATTAATACAAAATTAAGATATGCATGAAACTGTCAACAACAGTCGATACAGTTCAGATCAATTATAAAATGATTTAAAGTAAACTTATAACCATTATTTTGGTATGCAAATCTAAAAGAATTAGAAAAAAGGTCAGATATTACAGAAATAGAAATGAATAATCCAAGTTTATTGGTTGACAACAAATTAAATGTGCAACTCTAAAAAGACTTATAAAAAATAGGAAAATGAATTGCAATTTTTAATCTGATAACATTCAAATAAAAAAATTATATAAAAGTTATAGTATGATGGATATTCTTTTAACCTTTCATATAAATCAATGCATACATTATCTAAAGCAATAATAAGGAAAATCTTATTCAGAAAAAGAATGCCTTATAGAGGAAAAATAGCATCTTAAATATACATAGAAGAAACAACTTTTTTATTTACCATTTTTTGTAATTTTTAAAATATTTGTTACACTATTATTACTATTATACAATATATAATTTAAGTTTTATTAGCACTACTTCCTTAACATAGATCATATATTTAAATTTATTATTTGATGAATATCCTATTGTATAAGGTCAAATGTTAAAACAAACAAGCAACTATTGCTTTAATACAATTGTAATATTTTTACTCGATTGTTAAATAACTTATCCAAACAGCATTTGTATTACAATCATATCTAAATAAGGAGGATATAAGATTGGTTGCAGTGTTGTTATGAAAAAATAATACCAAACATGCCATTGTAAATTACTTATATCGCATATACAGTATTTACTTAATTCAGTTTAAAATTATTCAAATAAAACAACAAACAAAAAAATGTTTAAAACAAATAATTTCTAATAAAAACATATGAGGATATATTTGTCAAATACTATATTTATATCTTATCAATCATTCAAAAGCTTTTAAATTCATAACTCTATGATACTTTTCATTTACTGATATATAAAATCAGTAAAATCCTAACATGTTATCTCTTATATAATATTCCATGAACCCAATTATATGGAATGTGAGATTAGAGTGCACCCAAAAAATACAACTACAAAAACAATAAAAAGCAATATTAAATTATATACGTAGAATAAACGATAACATGGGATTACTATCATATGAATATGTATATACAAACGGCCCAAAGTAAATCGAAGCTAGAAAGTAAATTAAAGGTATATTTGCTGTTTCACAATATTGAATTTAATATAAAAAGCTGCCATATTGTCTTCCTAAACTATACTAAATAATTAAAATCAGTTCAGTTCAGTTCAGTTCTTCATTTATGATAATTAAAATCGAGAGTGGCAGAAAAAAATCATTTAAAACTTAACTATGTCAATCAATACATCATTGGCTTAGAGTGTAAACCTAGTAAATATTTTTTTAGTTTTTTCGTTATGTACTCCTTTATACCATTCGAAAGTGTAAAAAAAGAACCCAATATTTACTTTTATTCAATTTCATATAAATTTTTTAGACGTTATTTGTCTCTCCTAATAAATTGCTTAATAGGCTGTTAGCAGGTTTATTTTCTAAGCCGATGATATGTTAACTTATTGACATATCTAAATTACATTTGTAAAAACTTTGACATTTCTATCAGTTTTACTATTTACATTTCATTACGGATTTAAATATTATTTAAATAATAAATTTACCTATCTTTCACAGTTACTACAATTTCGTTTGGTTGATTTATCAATTTGAAAACATAACTTTCAAAGTGCTTTTATTATGCAAACAATTTTTTGGCCCTTTAATTTTCTAGCTTCGTTTGGGCTTTTTTTTTATTTAAAAATGCTGCCTCTATATATTATCATAAACAATTTAAATAAGAGAGACAGAGAAAATACTTGACTTTTTTTATGATATATAGCAATATTGTGGGTGTGCAAGAGGTGCGGGATATGGGAATGGGGGACGGGGTGAGGTTAGCAGGCGCAAGGATCGCGCGAGGCGGGGGGCGCAGCCAGAGGGCGCCCCGGCGACGCCGGCTTGTGCTGCACACCAGACTCTGCGGCATTCAGATCCAACCGCCCATCCTGGATACTCTGGTAGATCTTTTTCGCTGTCTCTAGGAATGCCTCCTCTACATTTTGACCTCTGGAATTTTATAAGTATATCAATTGTTATCATATCCAATGACAGTTTGGCAAAATGATTAGATTTTTATTACTAACACATTAAAATAACCAAACTATTGATACTAATATTATAAATAAGTGACTGTCTTTGTTTGCCTGATATTTACACATTTATGTCTAGATCACTAATTCAATTTTAATGAAGTTTATTACAAAGATAGAGATGAACTTGGGGAAGGACAAAGGTTCCTTTTTATGGGGAAAAAAGATTGAAGGGATTGAAATAGACAGTGGTATTTTGTCAATGCCAAAGATAAAACCTAGAATGAAAATTATAATAATCTATGTGCAGTTCACATGAGCGTGGCCTAGTTCAGGTCTCTAGTTTGTGTATGAAGCTGAAACATGCTTAAAAATATTTTGCTATTATCCAGATCTTCTTGACAAGGACAAGATCCAAAGAAATTGTATTTTTTTTATACCTTCATATTATATGAGTATTATATTTGATTAAGACAAATAAGCCAATTTTCAAGTGAGCTGATCCTCAATTGGTTAAATAATTTAAAGCCTTGCAAGACATTTTAACATAGATCGATAGATAGACTGTTGTGTGTTACAACCTCAGGAATCTCTTCCAGTCATCCCAATATATCATAATAATGGACACCCCATTAACATTGTTTAACTAAAATAGTGAAATAAAATATTTTGAAGATTAAGAAAATATAGAAAGTCCTTCTTTTGAGCTTATTAAATGTACTGTGTAATTCATAGTTAATATTTGTATTATATATATAATTATTTACTTACGTTTTAGCACTGGCTTCAACAAACATTAATCCATTTTCATCAGCAAATTGTTTGGCTTCTTCATATGTAACATCCCTTTGGCCATCTAAGTCTGACTTGTTACCAATAAGAAATATTACAGTGCTTGGATTTGTTAGATTACGAGTATCCGTGAGCCAACTGCTTAAATGATTATATGTTGACCTGTTTACAAGGAATAAAATTATGATAGGCAATAGAACAAACAAATTGTATTACTTCCTCAGTATAATATTTGTAGAACATACCGTCTAGTTATATCATAGACCATCAGGGCACCTGCAGCTCCTCTATAGTAGGAGCGAGTCACAGCTCGAAATCTTTCTTGTCCAGCTGTATCCCATATTTGTAGTTTTATTTTCTGACCCGCTACTTCAATTATTCTAGTGCCAAATTCAACACCAATTGTATGAGGACAATCAGCCATGACTGTAACAAAATGTTATTACTCTTTACAAATTTAATATATTTATTAAATTGACATACATTCAAAATTTTATTTTATTTGGTTTATCATCAAAGAAAAAAAATGTTTTTAGAAGAAATACACATAGTAAAAAAGGATAAAAAATAAAAATATACTTACATTTTTTCTCAGTAAACTGATGTAAAAGGCACGATTTGCCGACACCCATGTCACCAATAATTATATATTTAAAAATATATGAGTAATTATATGGTCCAGATGTCATTTTTCTATAAAAAAAAAACAATAACACAAATGAGCTTATTTTTTATTTACTTGGAAAATACGAATAATTATAAAATGATACTTTTGTTCTATTCAGACTAGACAACTAATTCGACTTTTAAAAATGTTTAATTGTTAAAAAAATATATTTGAATAAAAAAAGTAGGAAATGAGTCACTTAACACACAAATAAGCTTATGTGACGTTGCAACAAGAGGATAGAAAAAATTTAGTAAATAAAATATGTTTATAAGGCTCCATTTCCTTATCAAAATAATGTCCTAAACTCCGATTATTGTACGCACAATATTGAAAGAAGACATTACTAAAGATGACGAATTATCCATCTTTTTAACTGGGTAATCTCTAAGCTGAAATAGTTAATATTATAATTAAAATAGTTATTATGAAATTAAAACTAACTTACTAAAGTATATTGTGTAAGATGGTAGATATTAACAAATTAAATTAAACCTTTTGTTTGGGTTTGTAATTTACTTTCTGACTTGTCACACAATACTCAATACTATCAATAGAATATAGATTGAAATATAAAAGTGTCAATTTAGCCACACCAAACTTACACAGTATATTAATAGTCTGTGGTGCTGATGTAAATCTGTTAACCTGGCCACACACGTACAATAATATTGTCAATAATATCGGCACAGAAATTTGTTCTACTTCTTATGTAGCCCTGTTTTGAGGTCTAAAATGATCTCAATATTATTTTAAGTGTTTTCTCTAAAAATATTTATACTATTTTTTTTTAAATATTTTTAAACATTTTTAAAATGTTATTACACACTTAGGAAAGAAAAATTCCGAAAACGTAAAAAATAGTATTCTCTCTTGCCAAACGGGTAGCGGAAATTTGTAAAAATCTCCCTACAGGGTACTAACAACATAAATAAGTTGTATAAAAATTTCGATGTAGCTTGATGAGAACGTATGGCTTAGTGGTCAGTGCGCCTGGTCGGTTTCCAGGAGGCGCGGGTTCGAGTCCCGCTACGTTAAAATTTTTATACGTTTTCAAAATAAGTATGATAACACGTTCGTGGCCAACATTTGAAATATACGACAGAAAAGATGCCAATCACACTTCACAAATGCTTAGCCATTGGACCAGATGGACTCTTTGGGTATATGCGTTCTGTGGCCAGTCCACAGTCCACTTGACTGAAAATTGGACCCGCAGTGAACTTGCTTAATATTTATCGAAGAGCAAGAATAATTTATTAAAAAATATATTTATTTTCAATAATTGTAGACTTTTGTGATTTTTAATTATTGAAGGTTTAATCTGTAATTTAAACTACATTGAGTCACTTGACATACATTTACTTTGTTTATGATTGTTTCTTACGTCATTCAAGGGCTACCACTATATACTTTCTCCTCATTTTCAAGGAATTTTATTTACAATTGTTGTTTGTAATATAATTCAGATCCTAAATAATTATATTTTTATCAGTTCGTCTATTCGACAAATACAAGTAGTATTGAAATATGCCGTATCTCATATATGAATATGAGATCTCATTTCGTATCGGTATGTCCAAAGCAGTAGAAAGATTTGATCTGTTACTTTTTAGACAGATCTCAACTAATTCTGTATATTATTATATTTAATAACATATCATTAGCTTACAGCGTGAACCTACACTGCTTCGTCTGTGTTTGTTTTTTCGTAATGTAATTTATACCATGTATTTATACATTTTATACCATTCAACAGTAAAAATAGTAATACAAAATTTACCTTTTCTTCATTTTATATACATATATAAGCAGCAATACAAGCATAAGAAATTTAAATGGAAATGAAATTTTAACAAAAAATTAACACTTTTATGAAGCGCCATATCTATACGTTATGTAGGTTTTGTTTTCTTTTTTTGAAAATATTATTAAATTAAATAAAATATTATACCATTTAATATCTATTCAGCTCTTTATAGGTAATGAAAAAAAAGACAAAAGATAATTATGTAATGAATATGGGTAATTTTTGGTTTTGAGTTTTTTTATGGGCTGTTAACACTACTTAGAATTGCCTAAAATTTTGAGTTGCGAATATAAGTAAAAATGTCAAATATTATTTGTGTAAAATATAATAACTTATAAATTAAAGATTCAAATAGCTGCAAGCAAGCAAATATTTACTAAAAAAATTAACTTACGGCATTTACGGCAGTAACATTTGATTAATTATTATCATTATGACAGGAGTTGATGATAATAAGCCTGGTGAAAATGAATCAGTATCTAATGAAATGGAAAACAATGATGAAGAAGATATAACTCATGAAGGTAAATAAGTAGTTTTATAATCTTCCTTATACTAAAAAATGCTTATTCAAACATTTTCATCATTTGTTACATACATCTTCTACCAAATAATGGTTCATTATAAAAATTTAATGAATTTCCAAAGTGGAAAATTTGATATTAACACTTTATAATCTATTTTACAGAATATGACATATTGGACAATCAATTGGAGGAATTAAACCAAGCATTAGATATGTTAGAACAAAAAAATGATGATATTCACAAAAGATTGAAAGAACTCCTACAATCAAACAGAGATATTAGGCAGCAGCTACAAAACGAAAATTCGGAAAATAAACTACTTCAAAAAGAGTAAACATTAATTATTATTTATGAATGTATGTACATATAGTTTAATATAACTTCCCAAAGTTTGTCAAAATCATGTACCAAAAATAAAATCTATGTTTCATGCTCAAATTAATATTTATTGGAAATTTGAAATAGTCAAGTCTGTATTTTCATTATTTACTATGCGATTTATTGTAATTAACATTTTTTTAAGGTCATGATATATTTATTATACCAAAGATTTATTTTTATTAATCATAAAAAAACTATTGAAACATACAAAAACACTACTGAAGGTTAAAAAACTTTGAACTTTGCCACCAATAGCTACAACTCAAATTCAGCAATACAATAAGGCATATGCTGCGGTTTTTCTTTAATAGGTTTATGGTGTTTAATTTTACAACAATACTTTTATTATTTATTTTGTTTGAAAAAAAACACTTTTTCATTTTTGGGAAAAAAAATAGTAATATTTTGTATTAGGCTATTATAGAGTAGTTCAAACTGTGATTTCATTTAAAGTTGTGCTGACAAAAACACTCTGTATCTATATTATTAATATAAAATTGATAATACAATAAAATATAAAATCTTTTTATATTTTATTGTATTATCAATTTACAATAAAATATAAATTCTTTTTTTTTATTACTAACTAGATGAAAAGCTGCAGCTACACTCATCAGAGGCAGAGACCATTTTTACAGATTGTATTAAATAATATAATTTATAGATTCTATTAATCAAAGATTCTGTTATATTATATTCTGGTATATTTTATATATTTTTGCATCTTGACATAGGTAATAAAGATTAGAATCCTGCACATTTTGCACATATTATATTTTGCATACATTGTATGGCACAGAGAACTTAGTGTTAAGATACTGTATTCGACCAAAAGAGCACCTGCTTTCAACTAAATTGAGTGGAAGAAGCAGCCAGATGCGGAGCCATTCAAGTATTACACTGTGGTGCAGTATGGTAGGCAGAGAAAGTTTTGTGATAGTATTACTCATTTTCCACTCTGTTTAAAAACATCAGAGATATGGTATTCAATGCAACACCAAAAATAAAGCACACAAAAAAATATAAACTTTTTCCCTTACCCAACAGCATAGGCTGATGGGTATGCAGTCGATAAAATATTTTCTTTGAATAGATATATAAAGGAATTAAGTAATATATGAAAAAAGAAATTTATTAAAGAAAAAGGTCTGCTTGGCTATAATATTTCCTTAACTCAGCTTTTAATATTTTTGCAATTCATTTATAAAAGTAAGCACAAAAAATATTTTTTTATAAGTAAGAAAATCTATACTATATTAGTATAATAAAGTGGAAGAGTTTGTTTGTTTGCTTAAACGCTAAGATCTCTGGATCTACTACTATAATATTTCCTTAACTTAGCTTTTAATATTTTTGCAATTCATTTATAAAAGTAATCACAAAAAATATTTTTTTATAAGTAAGAAAATCTATACTATATTAGTATAATAAAGCGGAAGAGTTTGTTTGTTTGCTTAAACACTAAGATCTCTGGATCTACTGGTCGGATTTACTGTGTTTTTGTTTTGTATGAAAGCTGGATTCTTCAGAAGTGCTATAGGCTATATAAAATTACATTACACATATATTCTAAATATATTAAAATACTTTCTAATTTGACATGCAATTTATTCTGCCATGTTAATAACAACCGACCGTTGCTAAGCAATGGTTTGCAAAGTTTGTTGTTTTCAGAAAACGTCACCTAAAATGAACTTGCTTGCTTAATAAATAGTAGTGACTATTTAGCATTTTATCTAGATTGAAATTATAGTTTACTGTATAACATTCTAATAAATAATTAAGGAGATGTCACTGATTCGAAATGACGTAGCCTACGAGCGGCATAGTATGACCAACGCGAATGGGCAGTAACGGGCAGAAACGAAATTTAATAAAGATAATTTTCGGCTTTTATCTATACTAATATACTAAAGTGGAAGAGTTTGTTTGTTTGTTTAAACGCTAAGATCTCTGGATCTACTGGTCCGATTTACTTATTTTTGGTTTTGTTTGAAAGCTACGTTTTTAAGAAGTGCTATGGGCTATGTAATATTATTAGTTTAAGTATTAGTTAGCCTTAAATAACGAAATAACTATAATAATGAACGCCATCGAATTGCTTTAAGCGCGTGCGCTGCAAATATAGTAAAATATATGTCAGTACATTGTATGGAAGAAATGTTTTATTTTATTAGTTCTAAAAAAAGACCGTGATACGGTATATTTATCTCTTATAAATAAGTCACAATAAGATATTTTGTAATAAAAATAATTGAAAATTGCAAGGTGATATTTCAACGTTTTTTATTTGATAAACATATTGAAACTTACGAGCGAAAGTTTTTCCATCATCAAACAATTTTATAAAGAAATGCTTTGTCTTTAATAGCATGTAATTTGAACGTATACTTTTTGAGAAAATATAAATTTTAAATAATTCAACGCCCCGTTTACGTCTGCAAGTATAGGCATGAGTCCAGGGGGGGCGCCCTTGCCGCCGATTTCGTCCTCGCAAGCAGCCATGTTAGTGCTTGGAGTTTCTCAAAATTATTGAATGTATAAATTATATTAATTATTTAATTTATATTGATGATCTTATGGAAAATGCAGGATAATAAAACAAGTATAAGTGGTATGCGAGCGAAGCCGCAAATGGGCCGCTAGTCTTCTATAATAAATTACTTTTATATACATAAATCATACAAGGTTAGAGTAAAATTAAATTTATTTCTTCTAAGCTATTGAAGAATTTTAACATTGACTACATTTTTTAAATAAACTCCACTTTAAATAAAGCTCATTTTACTGATAGATTTTAATGATGATCTTTTTTAACAAATCTTAGCCCACAGTATCCACAAGCATGGTTGCCTGGCTTGTCCTGAAAAAATGGTAATACACTATTTAAAAGAACATAGTATTGATAAGAAATAAATGTTTGATTATTTTTTAATATAATATTTACCACATTAATGTAAACCCTTGGGTGGCCTTCTGGGCCACTTCCACCATCACACCATACTACTCTTTCTGTTACTTCTTTGGGTGGTACTTCTGCAATTAAATTAATAGCCCAATTTGGATTTACTTGCTTTGGTGCAAGCGCAAATCTAGCAAGTCTGTAATCATCAGAGTCCCATTTCTGAAAAAAGTATTCTAAATAGAGTGTTCATTTCTTTTTCTTATTATAATTTCATTTTAATTAAATCAAATCACAATGCGGCAAATTATATTTACAAAATAAGATATATTTAGTCAGTTATAAAATATACTTATAGATTTTTATTGAATTAATTTTAAATGAATTTTAAGGGCAGTCGTGGCACAGGGGCACAAAGTGTGAGTGTAAATCGACTGGTTGTGGGTTCGAACCCCACTCGAGGAGATGAAATATTTACTTAAATTTATATTTCTATTTCTTCACTTTGGTGTCGAGGCAAAGCGTGGCGTTGAGTTCTGCCATTCAACACGCAATGCCTCCAGAATTCGGCAGAAAGTGGGAAACGGAGTGCCTTAACACTAGTTTCCCCCTGCCTACCCTGCTGTGTGCGGGATACAGCGTGAAGCTGATTTATTTTATTTTATTTTAATTATGTTAAAAACTATAAATGACGTTTCCTGTGTTGCAAAAATGATAAAATATTATTAGCAAATTTAGTAACACACATACTTGGCCTGTGTGAGTGCTAACATCTTCAATTTTATTAGTTATGCAACGGCCTACAAATGAACCAAATCTATTGGGTATACATATTATTTGCCGCTTCCGTAAAATTGAACACATGATTGATTTTTACTCAATGATTTCCTATAGAATCTTCTTGATATCTACTTCTCAGAATTTGTAAACACGATGCAAAAAGTCAAAAACTAAGCTCTACAATCTTAGTAGAACGAAACTGGAAACTTTTGACGTATAATATTATTAAATTAAGAAGTATAATATGGAGTATGGAGACTTTAGACCATTATAGACATTTTTTAGTTTGTAGGATTATATCTGCCTAAGTTTGTAGGCTGGAGTGCAGAGGTCGCTTTGGAGTTTAATATTTCAATTCACGCCAATAGATGTTACAATAAATTTGTTTCGAGCAGTAATATTCGATTAATACATTAAATTTATATATTTATAATAGTTAATATAAAATTATATTTATCACAAATATTTTTTGTATAGATCATAAAAAAATCAATATATTATTAGCAATCCGTTATTAGCTGTCGGTGGTAGTTTCTGTGACTCACGCTGTGGTTTTTATTGTCTATACTTCTAAAGTTAAACTTAAAAAAAAAAATAGTTTTAAAATTTATTTATGTTCTGTGTTTCAAATATCCGTTGATGAGTCACAGAGTACATGGATGGATGACTTTCTTTACCGGTGACAATATTATAAAAAAAACTCTGTATTATGATTATTTAGATTGTTAATAAAGACTTTATTATTATTATTTATTACTGTTACCTGTTACAACTGAGTTTGGACTCATTCCTTGTGCTGTGTGAAATTGTGTCTTAGATTAACATAAGTGGTTTATAATCGTTGCTATCTTTACTAATATAATAAAGCGGAAGCGGAGCGGCGTTAACACTCAACACGCAATGCCTCCAGAATTCGGCAGAAAGTGGGGAACGGAGTGTCTTAAAACTAGGTTCCCTCTGCCTACCCTGCTGTGTGTGGGATACAGCGTGAAGCTGATTTATTTAATACAGAAGAGTTTGTTTGTTTGTTTAAACGCTAAGATCTCTGAATCTACTGGTCCGATTAAATTTCTTTTTGTTTTGTATGAAAGCTGCATTCTTCAGAAGTGCTATATAACATTATGATGTAAGTTTTAGTTAGCCTTAAATAACGAAATAACAACAATAAGGAACGCCATAGAATTTCTAAAAAAATGCTTTAAGACAAACGTATTCAATATTATTAGATCTAAAATAAACTCCAGGACGCAAATAAGTAACAATAAGGTATTTTTTTGACAAAAAACATTTGAAAATAGTCAGGTAATATTTCATAGATTTTTATTTCACGTGTATATTGATTTTAGTTTTGAACAGATATGGTCATGTAAATGTTGTTTGTGTTTTTTTAATATCTCGGGGCAAATATTCTTAAGTAAATTTTTTGGGGTAGGGTTCTCTCCTTTCCTCCGCCCATATGAAAAATAATGTTGATATCAAAATCAATAAACAACTGATGGGATTATATATGTAAAGAATTGTAATTAAATACTTCGCTACACGTTGAATTACTATATTCCTTACCGATACCGATCAGACATGCCAAAAGTTTACAGAAATTTAAAACTTTACTTAAAAACCACTTTATGAATATTTAATTTAGCCTTTGTTTGTTTTTTTTTTCTTTAATTTTCAAAATAGTTTTTATAAATGTATCATTATTATATGTATGATTTATATTTATATTGAACGTTGTTTAGTGTTTATTTATATATTTATTGAAATAAATATTTATTTATAATGTTTATATATATGTATGTATATATGTATATATATTTTTATTTTATTTTTTTCTGCTATTATATAATTTAATGCACCACCCACACTCTTCTTTTTTTTATACAACTCCAGCGACCAAAGGTTGCCTGGAAAAGATCGCTTTAAGCGATAAGGCCGCCTTATTGTACATGTTTCACTTGTTTTGTATATAAATTGTTTAAATTTTTAAGTGCAATAAAGTATATTGTATTGTATTGTATTGTACTATTAGTGGAAAAGTCACAGAGAACGGAGCGCCAAACTCTACGGTCTCCATATATCTCTTTCACCTCGTCCACTGTCTACAACTCATTCTATACTCTGGGGCGTCCTCATGACTTTAACGTGACTTTCCTCCAGTATCTTCGATGCTGTGTTTTCAAAGGTCAACCGAGGTCTCCTCCTACCTTTGTTACTGCTCACTTTTCGATTCATGAAATAGCAGTCATTTTATTTATAATTTGCCACCTAATTTGTGTTACTACCGAATGAGGGAGTGTCTAGATACTTTTAATACATTTATATTTATGTTATAATTGAGATGATTTCAATTTAAAGATTAAAAACAGTTAACTTTAAGTTACGTTAATTACGGTTTCTCGTAATTGAAATTCGGTATATATTTTGTTCACTTAAATTCTTATATTACTATTTTAAAGGTAACCTGAATTGATAATTTTAAGCTAAATTCGTATAGGTACTACTAATGCAATTTTTTTAAATTATCTTTTATAATGTATGTTTGTGTGTTTTTTCGAATATACATGGGAGTTAATGATTACTTTACATATCATAAGAATACTGAACAAACAGAAGTGCGGAAGTTACTTAACTCGGTTAAATCAGTAACACGAAACAAGATGTATGTGATAATTATTTAAAAAAGTATGTGCCATGGCAAAATTATTTAAAAATATATGTGCCATGGCAAAATCTTTACACATTAAAAATCAAATTAAAAATTATTTTAATAAAATAAAATAACATGGGACATAATAAATTGAGAAACTTTAAAAGCTAAGAATCATAACTTTGAATTTAAATTAAAAATTGACAATGGTTTAACCAGCTCAGATCAAGAAGTTGCATGTGTATTTGAAAATTTTTTTGCTCATATTCCAGTTTCAACAACCGATAAACTTATATCCTCCACAACCGTCGCTGAATCATTACTTAAGGAGAGCGTACACAAATGTAATGTAGATTTTAAATTTAAACCAGTCAATTCAAGAGACATAATTAAGAAATTAAGTCCCTAGATATCAAGAAAACGTCGGATCTATGGGGTATTTCTGTCAAATTGATTAGTCATATAATAGACGCTGTTGCTCCTCACCTCGCAACTATATTTAATAATTGTATAGAGTATGGTGTGTTTCCTGACCTAATGAAATTTAGTAAAGTCATACCTATATTTAAATCGGGTAGTATCGGATTTTCATAATATTAACACTAGAAATAGGCATAATCTTGGTGCATCTGTAACTCGGTTGCATCGAATACGTAATTATTTTATGGGACAATGTGTACGCTTTTACAATAGGATCTCAGAAAACGTCAGAGAATTTTCTATATCACGATTTAAAAAAATTGTGAAGACATTTGTGTGTTAAAGGTTATTACCAAATTAATGATTTTGTAAATGATAACACGCCTTGGGAATGAAATGCTCGCTCCAGTCTCTTTCAAAGGTATCATTGTCACAGATAATTAAACATGTTTTTGTTTAAAATAGATTTAAAAAAAATAGGTCCCGCTGAGTTTCTTGCGCCAGTTCTTTTCATTTCTGAGGCATTAACTTTAGAGAACAGGTGGTAAATTATTTGACGTTCAAAAAATGTAACTTCTTATTTTGAATAAAATTATTTGAATTTGAATAATGTAGAGGGTATTTCATTGTTTTCCCCAAGTTCGTGACAAATAAATCTACGTAAAATCATCACACTCCTCTATATTTATTAATATTGGTTATCTTAGTTAGTCTTGTTATAGATCTTAGTAAAGATGTTTTTATTTTTTTAAGAATATACTAAATAAAAGCCATAAGCCAGCCAAATATTAATATTTTAATTTTTTTGTACCTCAAACTTAAAAAAATGCTGCACGAATCTACACGGAATTGTATACATCGGATTTGTGATAATAAAACTTAACTTAACTTAACTTAGCTTCACGCTTTATCCCTAGCGGGGTAGTCAGAGAGAACGGAGCGCCAAACGCTACGGTCTCTACATACCTCTTTCGCCTCGTCCACTGTCATCAACCTCTTC
>DWMY01001180.1:0-16135 GCA_018249775.1 Heliconius hecalesia formosus | reverse complement strand
ATGCAAATATATTGATAATGCTTTTGCTAGTGTATATCAAATTTCTGTAAAGTAGTCAAAATTTTAAATTTTTATAATTATATAGACTTTATTTATACCTAAATGTATCTATATATACGTTTTTAGTTATTGTGATTGAATAGTTTGAGAATATGAATTTTATTAGACTTATCATATTATAAATATGAACATAATGTTTATAACATCAAACTTAAATCAGCTTCACGGTGTATCCCGCACTCAGAGGGAGCCCAGTGTTAAGCCACTCCGTTCCCTACTTTCCACCGAATTTTAGGCATTGCGCATCCAGTGACGGAAGTCAACGCCGCGTTTTGCCTCGACACTAGAGCGAAGAAATAAAAATATAAATTTAAATATTGAATGTCCTCGAGTGGGAATCGAACCCACAACCAGTCGCGTTTACATACATTTTGCCCCTGCGCCACGACTGGCCTCATCTCTTTATTTTAGCTTGAACTGTGAATTTTAAACAACTCTTTCCCTAAAGTCTTTTCTTTTTGTTTTTTATAATGTTTATAAAATAAAAGCAACCAAATTATAATAGGCCCTATAAATGTTTAATTTACATCACTATTCTATATAAAAAGTGTAGCTAAATAATAATATTTATCTAGTTGTTATTTTCTTAGCTTCACGCCGTATTCCGCGCAGGATAGGTAGAGGGATCCTGAAAATACAGTGTTAAGACACTCCATTCCCCACTTTCTACCGAGTTCCGGGGGCGTTGCGTGTTGGGTGAGCTGTACTTAACACCGCGTTTTACTACGTCACCTGAGCGAGGTAATGAAAAAATATAATATTTCATTCCTTCGAATGGGAATCAAACCCACAATCTGTCATTCTTACAGTCACGACTGACCCCAATTAATCTAATTCTACTTCCTATAATAATATTCTTCTTTTTCTGTATATAGCTTACCGGACAGTTTCGTAACGCCCAAACTGTTGCCACCATAGTCTTCTGGTATAACATCTTTAGATACAGCCTTATGTAAATCTTCGTAGGTACTGTGAACATGGAGCCTTCCAATCAGATTCTCTCTGAGAGCCTGTTTAACTATAGTTATTAAGGTGTCCACGAATGACGGAGCGTTCACTAAGTGAATACTGTTTATTTGAACGCCGTAACATCCCTGAAAATTATTATAATTAAATAAATATATTTCTGTGTACGGTAGTCTACCTCTGTATATAGCTTATCTGATACTTTTTCAATAATCAAACTGTATATTTTTATATATAGCCGTATATATCTGTTTTCAGTAGTTTACCTATCAAGAAAGGCTATGTAGGCTAATTTATACATAAAGTTTTTTTTTAACTTCACGATGTATCCCACACATGGCAAGGCAGGCAGATGGAACCTGGGAACCCAATGCTAAGACATTCCGTTCACCACTTTTCGTCTATTTTTCAAGACATTGTGTGTTGGGTGGTGGGGCAACGACGCACTTTACTTTGTTACCAGAACGAAGAAATAAAAATAATTAATTCCTCAAGTGGGACTGATAAATACAGGACACAACATGAAGCTAAAAAATAATAGAAGCGTTAGTAAAAATACCGTAACTGTTAAATTAGAGGTCTTGAACTTTTTTTGCAATTCAAACTTAGTTTAGCCAGAGTCCTTTCATCTGATACCTCACTTGAACTAGCAGCTTTAATACCAACTTTTGCCATCCCTTTTAAGGCTATTATTTATTTTATATTATTATTATTATTTATTAGGATTTAACCTCAAATGTATAGTTTCAATTTTTTTCCAGAACTTTTATAATTCTAGGTCAACCGGTAGTATCTTATTAATTTTTATTCCCTTTACAGTTCACTTTTTTGCAGGCTTACATAATGTCACAAGACACTCCATTCCTCGTTTTCCTATCGAATGAGACCATCGTGACACAGGGGCATAAGCATGCGACATTTAAAATTCGATTCCTACTCGGAAGAATTAAATATTTAATATTTCATTCTTCATTTCCTCGTTCTGTGCCTATACTGCTATTTGTGGAATACATTTCGCTATGCTTTGCCAGAGCGGAAAAAAGATCATAGTTTATTATCTCGAGTGGGTATCGAACTAACGGCCATCGTATTTAGAATAAAACGCTGTCCAATTGCACCACACGATGAAATAACCTCAAATTAATTTGCTAAACAAAATCTACTAAAAACAGTACTGTTTTTGAGAAAGTGACAGAGTAGACAGAGGGAACGTAGCGTTAACACACTCACTTCTTTGTTTTACGCCGAACTCTGGAGGCATTGCGATATACTGAGCGGCAGAAATAAACGCCTCGCTTTGTCTCGACACCAGGGCGAATAAATTAAATTATAAATTTAAATAAATATTTCATTTCCTCGAGTGTGGATCGAACCCACAACCAGTCGCGTTTACAGTGACACACTTGTGCCCTTACTGACAGATGTCAGAATCGATAGTTTGGCCCGGTGGCAAAACTCATAGTGGATAAGTAGTACTCATAGTAGATTCCTTTCTAATTCCACCATACACATAGCATCACTTTGTTCCGAGTCAGGCCCGGCTTTGCCACGGTCTGTGGGGCTTCTCCATGCTTCGAAAATGTAAGAAATGGTTCGGAATTGTTACGTTTCGACAAAGAAATCGCAAATGGAAACACGTTGCATTATGTTTCTCTCAGTGAGATCATGTGGTACCCAAATGCCAAGTTTTTTTTTGTACCCATACTTTTGTAAGTGACGTTAAACTGTTTTATGATCAACATCCAGTTCCTCAGCAATATCGTAGCTATTAATATAACTGTGGCAGGTCGTCCAGAGCTAATCTCATTTTTCACAATAAAATTTCCAGATTTAAAACGCTTGAATTACGAGTGCATTTGTGCAACTCGTATTGATTCCGCATGGACCTAATGCGAAATAAGTGTAAGCCGCACAAATTTTATTCGCAGCGTTCGTCGCAGTTTTTTATAATAAAACTTTAAAATTTTGATTGTTTGAAAAACAATTGGCGGAAAAAATGGCGGTAACTAGTTTTTTTTTTTATTTATTGCATCTTCAGAATGTCACATTTAATGGTATTTAAGCCAGCCAGTTACGTACAGTACAGCCAAAGAGGTTTGATTACTAATAATATGCTACATTCAAAATATGAAAATACTTTTGGACCCCACCTATTATTTTGTGTGTTAAAAATTATTTAATTTTTATATTAAGAATGTCTTTTTTCAAAGGAAAACATAAATTAATATCAATTTGATAGAAATGTTTCAAAATCATTTAAATGTCATTTTACTTAATATATTTTGTCACAACATATATAATGTGATATAGAGTCAATTCATTCACTCGAACACAATTTCAAAAAAATATAATTGACATTGTATGGCAAATTAGTTTTTTATTGCAGAAGAAATATTAGTATATACATAATTACTATTATGTATTTTTACACTTTTTGTTAAACGGTTTTATATAATATATTTATAGAAATATGTTTAATTTGTATAAATAAATACATAAAATGATTTACCAAACTTAGAATCTCTCCTTTTTTTATGATCATTGGATTGAACTTTGTTATGTCGTTGATACCCAAATTCTTTAAATCCACTATGAACGTCTCTGATAAGTTGTAATCGAAATGCAATCTGTAATCGGCTAACTAAAAATATATATTAATAATTAGAATATTTCATAAAAAATCATAATATTGAGGTGAGATCAGTCGTGGCGCAGGGGCAGGGGGATTTTATTTCAGAAAAAACTAATTTCTATCTTATATTTTACAATTTTTAATGTGTTTCACACATAGTAAAAAAAAATCCAAGAGGGACGGTCGAGCCACGGGTTCAAATCCCGATTACTTTAAAAATTTTATATTTCCTTAAAACTATTTTCTATGTTCTTATACTCACCATGAAATAATATCGTACAAATGTTTGAAAATTGAAATCATCCCATTTACCAGTTGCAAATTGAATTATAGTAACCCTCGACAGTTCTTCGGTTAGTTTAGGCATTACTATGAATTTTCTATATGAAATAAAAAAGTCAGTTTTTGTTGTTAAATTGAGACCAGTCGTGGCACAGGGACACAAGTGTGCAACTATAAACGCAACAGGTTCGATACCTACTCGAGGAAATTAAATATTTAATATTTTTTTCGAAGCTCTGGTAATGAAGAAAGGCGCAACACGCAATGGCTCCATAATTCCGTAGCAAATGGAGAATGGAAGTATCTTAACAGTAGGTTCCCTGGTTCCATCTGCCTAAACTAACAGAGGGAATCCGCCATGTGAAGCTTAAAAAAGAGTATGATATGCAACATGAAAATATTTTATAATTTTTTTGTAATGTTTCTTGTTAATCTAAATTAGCTTATTAACAACACTCAAATATAATCTAAGAAACTGAATTATACTCTAATATATAACTGAGAAACTGAAATATATACAAAACTATCTAATATAATCTTAGAAACTGAATTTATCCCAATTGTATTAATTTTTCATCATCAAACTGAGAAGCGACACGTAGCGGGGTGACACTAAAATAATATGGTACAATGGGATTGGTCTAAAAATGAAGCCAGGAATTGAATAGGGTAAATCATCGGAGGTTACAGCTATTCAAGTTAAGGCTTCTATAATTTTTACTTAATAGCTCCGAGCACATTCTTTTTTAGGTCTTATTACGATTTTTCGTTTTTGACTTTTTTCTTCAAATTTATCAGCTTCGTTACTGGTATCAGAAGATGGAAAAATTCACTGCTACTATATATAAGAGTAATAAACCCCAGAGCCAAAGCAAGTAAAACCTTCGATATCTTATAAAACATGAAAGTTTCGGTGCGAATACATCCAACACCGGCAAGTACTATTAGAGAATATAGATCTTGGGCGGTCGTCACTTTGTCAGTTATTAGGTACCTAAGATGCAAAATATAGTACCTGATTTTAGTTAAAATATAAACCTCAAGTTATTAAATATTTTCTTGGGAATAATATTAGATACAACATAGTTCTTTGCAGATACTTAGATACTAAAAAATAGATAACAAAAATATTTATATATTTTTTTTTTCATTTTGAAAATATGGCATTTAATTATCGCTGTGGTGTATATTTATTATTGTCATGTATTTTAGGACAGTCGCAAGATAAAGATGAATGAATTAACGTAAGAATCATCAAAATCGGTCAAGTTCAATGATTGTTGTCCAACAACACCACATAGAATGTTATTTATTTATTACCATTTAACAAATAAGTACAAAAACATCACAATATGTACATAACATATATTCTTACATTACACAATTTTATTTTACAATAAAGTTAAATAGTATGGATTATTTGAATGGAACTGACTAACTGACTAACTGACTAACTGACTAACTGACTAACTGACTAACTGACTAACTGACTAACTGACTAACTGACTAACTGACTAACTGACTAACTGACTGACTGACTGACTGACTGACTGACTGACTAACTGACTAACTAACTAACTAACTAACTAACTAACTAACTAACTAACTAACAAAATATTTTTTAGCACTGCTTAACACTTACATGTTTTCTAAAAGTTTATTAAATTCACCAATTGACTTCTTAAGGGCTAATTCAGACATCATTCCTCTCATAGTAAATAGTTTTTCAATCATATTTTTTGTTGCCTCTACTGATCCTTTGGCTATTAGGTAAAAGCGTTCCAACATTTCACGATCTGTAAACAAGATTTAGATACAAATATTCAAGTTTACACTTCTGACAATACCAAGTGAAGAAAAGAGTGTCTTAACATGAGGTTGTCTCTGCCTATCTTGATACAACGTGAAGCTTATTTTGTTTATAATACGTTAAACCAGTGTTTCCCAACGTAGGGCCCACGCCCAATTGATTGTTAAGGGGGGCAATTTAAAAATGAACCCGATACAACTTTAACCTAGTCGCTTCGGCCCATTATATGCAATGCCATCGATGCCCAATTTAACAAAAAAGGCAAAATTTTAAATAATTGCCGTAAATAATTATTAGGTTAAATTTCGTTTGAAGAGATTAAAATATCAACTGGGTGTTTGGAGTCTTCATATGAATGTACATAGTATTTCACATCATTCAGTTGGTGTTAATTTCAAAAATAAGTGTCCTTCAAAACTGTTGTAATAGTTCGTAGATTTAATATACATATATATTATATAGATATAATTGACTAGCATTTGTTATTTGCAACCTTAGGGGTGAATTCTAAAAAAAACACGAAACACGTGTTCAATAAAATATTTTTAACAGTTTGAATTTATTTTTTTATAAAAATCGGTGCCGATTTAAAAAAAACCATACAAACTTTTAACCTCTATTTGATTCCTTTAGGGTTAAAATTTTTCAAAATCCCTTCTTAGTGGATGCCCATGCAGTGATGCAGATTATGAAAACAAACGTTTGTCCAAATTTCACGTTTCTACGCACAGCGGTTACAGATGTGCATGCGTCTTACCTCAGTCAGTCAGGTATATGTCCTTTTATATATTGATAAGTATTTGATTTTATTTTTATTTATTTTAATTTTAAAAGCATAACTTTGTCACATTGAATTAATTTTACCATAAATTTAAATTTAGAGGCCATCGTTGCGTAGAAGACACAAGAGAATGACTGTAACGCGATGGTTGAAGGTTGGATCTCCAATCGAAGGATTGAATTATTATTTATAATTATAATATATAAAACTCAAATCAGTTTCACGATGTATCCCGCAGCAGTGTAGGCAGAGGGAACATAGCGCTAAGACACTCCTTTCCCTACTTTCCGCCGAATTCTGGAAGTATGGCATGAATGACGGATTTCAACGATATAGATGTGAAAAGGCGTATTGCTGCCGGTAACAGGGTTAACGGAGCCTTAGCTGCATTGATGAGACGGCGAAACGTCAGCACAGCTGCGCGTTTGGCCGTACACAACGCAGTTTTGGTACCGTCGAAAGCGGCAGCGAAACGTGGGTATTACAGAGAGCGAAAGAAAGATGAATGTTGTAGAGATGCGATCTTTTCGTAGGATAAGCGGAGTCAGCTTAGCTGATGGAATCCGCAATGAAGAGATAGACAGAGTGGTAGGGACTAGTGAGGATGTCACGGTGAAAATGAAGAAGAAATCAGTTTTTTATTATATGATTTGAAATTTTACTTACTGTGTTTTGTTAACAATTTTATAGTGATCTCTTCCTAGAACTTATCATTTTCCATATATTAAAAAATATGGAAACATTTCGTTACACATATATTTTTAACATACATAATTATTAACATAATAGGTGGGCATTAAACATTTTAGTGAGTTTAAGGTGGGGCATGGCACAAAAAGGTTGGGAAACACTGCCTTAAGCAATAGCAATTATCCATATTGTATAACGTAGTATAGGGATGCCAGTCCTGACGTCTTGGCGGAGCACGTGGACTGTAAATGTGACAGATTGAACCCGCAGTTCAATTCTCACTCGAAGAAATGAAATATTTAATATTTTTATTTCCTCGCTCTGGTTCGACGCAAAGCGCGTATTAAGTTCCGCCACAAACAAGGTGGAACGGAAGTGTTTTGATGGTACCTGATTGTTTTATAGTATTTAATTATTATACATCAGCTTCACTCACATATAGAGGGGGAATATAGTGATAAGATACTCCGTTCCCCACTTTCTGCCAAATTGTTTGAGGCATTATGTGTTAAGTGGCGAAACTCAACGCCGCCTTCGTTTCAGAGTGAAGTAATGAAAATATTAAGAAATAGTAATGTGCTATGACTTTCAGTTTTCGTTTCAGTCACGTCCTTGTGCCCCTGGGCCTCGATGGCTTCTATTATATTTCAATACTACATTTTTTTTAAACTTAACTCTCTTTAATCTAATATTAAAATACTTCATTCCATTACGAAAATACTTCGGTATCCCATTTTGTGCTGAATTCTCAATACATTACCTGATGAGTGGCAAAACTTAATGCCGCGCCTTAACCTCGTTACCAGAGCGATAAAATGAAAATATTAAATACTAGCGGCCTACTCGCGACTTCGCCTGCATCGCATCTTTTATTATGCTGCATTTGCCAAAAGATTGATTATATAAATTATACATCCAAAATGGAATTATTTTTGTTTATAAGTTTCAATATCTTGACTTAAAAAATTGTGAAAGTGCTTTTTTTTTGTCACAAAATGCCTTATTGTGACTTATTTATATTTTTAACATTTTTAAAGCGTTAATCCACACTTAGGAAAGAAAAATACTTTTTTAAAAAACAGGCGCTCTGACCACTAAGCCATACGTTCTCATCAAGTCAAAATTTTTATAAGCTTATTACAACTTATTTATGTTGTTAGCATCTCTGTAGGGAGATTTTTACAAATTTCCGCTACCCAAAGATAATTACTAAGAATTATCGTTTGGCAAGTCCAAACTTCTATACGTTTTCTGAATAAGTCTTTTTCTTTTCTAAGTGTGGATTAACACTTTAAAAATGTTAAAAATATTTAATAAATAGCATTCTCTCTTGCCCTCGAATCCACAACCGTTGCGTTAACAGTCGCACACTTGTGTCCATAAACAGAACATTAATAATCCTATAATATTCTATATGATATTATTTTATTTAATAAAATTAAAAAAAAACTTACGCAAATATTTCATGGCTTCAACTAAGTGATCTTGTTTTTTACCCCATTCCTCAATAATTTCCATGTCTTGTAGTATTGCATTTATATCGATATTGTAGAAATGTCGAACTTTGTTCATTTCATCTCGACTCACTTCCAAAAGTGAATGCTTTGGTGCGTGTTCCATTCTGTCTTCATAGCTAGAAAAAAATATGAAAAAACATGTTATTCATGATAAAAATCAGCTTCGTGCTCGCGCATACAGCAGAGTAGGCAGAGGGAACCTAGTGTTAAGACATTTCGCTAGTGTTAAGACATTTCCCCACTTTCCGCTAAATTCTGAAGGCTTTGCGTGGTGAGTGGCGGAACTCAATGCCTCGACACCAGAGCGAAGAAATGAAAATATAAATTTATAGAAATACTTCATATATTTAAATATCTTGGTTAAATTAGCTTCACGCTGTATCCCGCACACAGCAGGGTTGGCAGAGGGAACCTAGTGTTAAGACGTTCCTCACTTTCTGCCGAATTTTGGAGGCATTGCGTGTTGAGTGGCAGAACTCAACGCCGCGCTTTACCTCGACACCAGAGCGAAGAAATGGAAATATAAATTTAAATAAATATTTCATCTCCTCGAGTGGGGATCGAACCCACAACCAGTCGATTTTACAGTCACACCCTGTGCCACTGCGCCACGACTGGCCTCTAAATATCTTGGTTAAAAACATTCAAAAACTTGAAACTAGTTTTTTAAATCAAAATTAAAAATATATATTTATTTATAAGTTCAATAAGATTACAAGAATGTTGAAATGAAAATGTAACGAAATCAAAGATAAAAGTATGACATTAAAGATAATTGAATAGATTATTTTTAATAATCGCCAATATACCAATAAAATAAAATATATATACCAATACTAAAAGCTGCGACGTCGCGACTCTGTAGGATTATGACGGTCGTGGGTTCGAGTCCCACTCGTGGAAATTAACTATATTTATTACATCATAATTCCATATAGTTAAATACTTATTTAGAAAACGTATAAACAGTTGAACGTAGCGGGACTCGAACCCGCGCCTCCTAGAAACCGACCAGGTCGAGTTCATTTAATTTCTTTGTCTTGCAAAGCGCGGTATTGAGTTGTATAAATCACCGGAATGTCCTCATGAATGTATTAGAATATTTGTTACAAATAATGTGAAAACAATTTTGACCGCTACTGTATTGTGACATTTCCCAAAGCTAAATTTTCGATAGATTTTAGACTGTAAACTCTTTATAGAATTTAATATAGAACATTCATATAGTATCAATGGCTTTGAATGTCTATTTTAACCTGACAATCAAATGACGCGTACAAATGCCCGTTGCCATAGCAGCGTATAAAGTGACCTTCCTACAAAAGTGGGTAATATCATTCATATAATAGTTTGTGTTATATATATATATATATATATATATATATATATATATATATATATATATATATATATATTTACAAAACCTAATGTAAAGACATTTCGCTCTCCTTTTTTGCTAGAATTTAAACGCTGGATGGCGAAACTCAACGCCAAAATGTCCCAAATATTTTGTGACATTGTGTTGTTATTTTGTGACATTGTGGTGTTGGCACATATAGCAGGGTAAGCAGAGGGAAGTTGGGAACCTAGTGTAAAGACCTTCCATTCCTCGTTACTACAGCGAGGAAATGAAATGTTTAATATTTTTATTTCATTTGTTTTCACGAGCAGGAATCGAACCTATAACCTGTCGTCTTAACAATCACACGCTTGTGCCTCTGCACCTCAATACCTCAATTTAAAAGATTAAAAATTTAATTCAAGATATCTAATCTAAGTATATACAATGTAAAGCTGCAACAAAGTAACAATCACTGAATACAGTCTTGATTACTGATATAATAGTACTCAATCATATTACCTACGATAGTATTTTAGGTTTGTCTGTTTGTATATTTAGGACAGTTTCACTGATTATGAATAAAGTTTCATATAGTAATCTAGCTATTAATGCTATCTTACAGACAGAAGATGAATATACAAAATAACAATTTCTTATAATTCCAAGAATAATTTTCTCATTAATGAACGATAATAGTTGATAACAATTCAATCCATTTTTTACATTTTTAGATTACAAATAAATAAACAATTCTAAACGAAATAAACAGAAATGGGTAAATTATAAAAGTATATAAGGAAAAAGATAGTAAATTTAAGAAATGGAATAATGATATTAATAACAGGATGATTAAAGCTTGAGTATACTAAAATAAGAAACAAATGTAATAAAATTGTACATCAGCAAAAAACAAAAATATTCAAAATGAAATCAGATTATATAAACAAAATCAACGAAAAATATGAGAAATACTGGATAGAATAACAGGTAGAATTAGAGAATCACTAGACAGTGTACTTTTAAAAGCCTTTAATAAGGATGCTACTAAAACAATTGTCAATAATTTTGCTCATGAGTTCAATAAGAAAGTTAAAAAAGTAATCTTGAAATACAATACTCCACTATTAGACAAGAATTTATTCTGATGACTTAAAAATTAGAATAGTAAGGCCAATTTTCAGAAAAGGGATGTAAATAAAATTATAATAATTATCGCCCTATTACAATTTTGCCTGTAATAGACAAAATAATTGAAAAAAATATATCTAATCAAATACAAGAATTCTATAAAAATAATAATATACTAGCTTGTCAACAATTCGGCTTTCAATCCAATAAAAGCACAACACAACTACTATCTGACTTAACTAACTACGTCAAGCTACAAGCTTTGATGAGAAAAAACATGTTCTAATGTTATTCATTGATAATAGTAAAGCCTTCGACATCCTGCAACATATATATTTTGATTGAAAAAATTTAAAATACAAGCATTAGAAGACCCTTGCTATGATGGTGAGAACATTACTTAGTAAATCGAGAATATGTGGTTAAAGTAAATACCCAATATAGTGAAAAAGTAGATGTTACTGAAGGCACAGCTCAAGGTTCAGTATTAGGCTCCCTTCACCATCTGGCATATATAAATGTGTTGCAGCATATAATAAGTAAAAATCAATTGTTCCAATATGCGGACGACACTTGGCTGATAGCAGCAGACACAGACATCAAGACAGCTGTGGAAAATCTACAATGTGACTTGTGATAATATTCAATGAAAAACACGAAAAGTTAATGCACCATCGTCAGTAAGACAAAAATTTTACCACAGTATTGCAAGATATTACTAATACAAGATAAAGTAAAATTTATTTTACTTCAAGAACATTTCTTTCTAATGAAACAGAAACTTTAAAGGACACAAAATATTAACAAGATCAATTTCAAATAATACAATAGAAACAACTGGAGCAAACAATTTTTATAGTAAAAGGGCAATAAATTATATAATCTCAAAACTGATTAATGAAGTACCGGAAACCCTTAAAGATAAAATTACTATAAATAATATAAAACACAAATGAAAGATTTCTTCTTGTCAAATTATTAAAAAATAATAATAATAAAAAACAAATATTTAAGAAATGATTATAATAATATAATAATAAGCAAAAAAATAATAATATTTCTTTTTCTTATAACAAAAGGAATATACTGTAGCTGGACATTTAAGACGTACGCGTAATTACAAATACGCATCTTTTATCAACCTACCTCACAATGACATTTGTTGTTATTTTATATTTTTTTATGTTTGTTAAAATTATCTGTAATTTGTATGCTTTTTATTTTTTCTATAACTTTATGTACTAAGGAATTTGCAGTGGTCATATAAGTCAAATCGGGCTTAAGACCGCGAAGAAAAAATATTTTTTTGTAATATTTTATAAATAAATAAATAAATAACAAAAATAAATGAAAAAATAAAATGCATGTGTGAAATGTGTATCTACTAGATATTGCTATTTGAGATCTGTGAAACCATAAATTATAGCAGAGACGGCTGTCCTGGACTTTATCAGCCAGTAGTGAAACTGGCCCTTATAACATTAAATTATATAAATAAGATAATGACTTATTTTGAATAATATTTATATTTTTCTTATTTATATAAGATATAAATCCTATATTTTGTAAATTTGAGGCCAGTCGTGGCGCAGAGGCACAACGTGTGACTGTAAAATCGACTGGTTGTGGGTTTGATCCCCACTCGAGGAAATGAAATATTTATTTACATTTATATTTTCACTTCTTCGCTCTGGCGTCGAGGTAAAGTGCGGCGTTGAAATCCGCCACTCAACACGCAATGCCTCCAGAACTCGACGGAAAGTGGGGAACTGAGTGTCTTAACACTAGACCCTCTGCCTACTCTGCTGTGTGCGGGATACAGCGTGAAGCTGATTTTTTTTTAAATCCTATATTTTGTAAATTTCAAATCACTTACGTTTCTCCCCGAAGTCGAAGCATCTTTAATGAAAGTATAACACTAAATACTATATATTTATTATATTTTACTAGTACGGTGTTGATATCCTGAAAGAAATACTTAGAATACATAAATAATTGAATATTTTCAATGTTGTTTTTTATCACAAAGTGACACCTTATCTGATAACGTATATTCAGCAGTTGTACTAGTAGAAATAAAATTATATATAAAAACTATTGAACTATAATATTCTTGTTGTCAGCGACAACGATCTAAGAGAGGGAACCTAGTGTTAAGACACTTCGTTCTCCACTTTCTGCCGAATTTTGGAGGCATTGCGTGTTGAGTGACAGAACTCAATGCCGTTTTTCCTCGATACCAGAGCGAAGAAATGTAAATATAAATTTAAGTTAATATTTCATCTCCTCGAGTGGGGATCGAACCCACAACCAGTCGGTTTTGCAGTCACATTTTGTGTCCCTGCGCCACGACTGGCCTCGGTAATTTTATTTTATAGGTATATTCTACCTTGCGCAAATATATCATCTGTATAAATTTCAACTTTCTAACTATTACGGTTTACGAAATACCACCTGGTGACAGACGGACAGATAGATAGAAAGAAGGACGGATACTTATAAGAAATATTACATGAGGCTGCTATGCAACCGAATATTTGATATGCTTATTATATCAGTTAACACGATCAGCTTGGGGAAGCTGTTCACCTACTCACCTGACCAGAGTAGGCGCTTGCAGGTTTCTGCGGTATTCCGAGCAGGTCGTGGAGGGTGACCCTTGACTCCGTGACGTGCTTAGCAGGCTCCCGCCGCTGAGGTTATGGAAAAATTCCTCAGCTCCCGTAGCCCCGGCCTGTGGCGGTTGAGGAGGAGCACCATGAGATTTTAGTGGATAGTGTGGACAGTCTATGTCTCCTGGTACATGAGTTACACATAACTCACTCGAGTCCCCACTCGGATGGCGTGCCCATAAAATGGTTTCCTGATGATGAAAAACAAATTAATAGTTAAAAAAAGTAGATTAAAAAGTAAATAGAATGCTTAAAAAATATATTCTTACAAAAGACCTTGATAAGCTAATTGTCATCAGAATATTATAAAAAAAATCTCACAATAAATATTATTTCAGCACAATCTTATACAAACACACAGTTCACAACCGTCAGCGACCTCTTGATTTATATGGAAACAATCAAGGCTATATTATAAAACTAAGTTTTACCTGCAATCTCACCCATACAGTATAATAAATAAAATATCAGCTTCACGCTGTATCCACACAGCATTGTAGGCAAAACACCAGAACGGAGAGATAAAATATAAAATTTAATAAATATTGAATTTCCACCAGTGGCCTTAGAATAATAAATAATCTTAAAAAATACTCTTTTCTACACCAAGTGATACAAGTGCTATTGAATGTGCTCGAAGCTATATATTGTATGAGATTGAACTCGAATGGTTAACTAGTAACATCTGAAGAGTTCCAATATTCGGGTCCTGACACCATCACCACATCACCTCGTTGTGCAATACCTCGAAAATTTTGCGGAAAGTGGGGAACGGAGTGTTTTAGCACTAGGTTCCCTCTGCCTAGCCTTTTATATGACGGATACAGCGTGAAGCTGAAAATAAAATAGAAATAACTAAGAGTTGTGGATTAGCCATGACCTATTCTAAGTGAAATAGATAAATCTGACCGGCTGAAATTGAAAATGAAAAAAAAAATTGACATGATGACAAAGTCTTCTAGATAAATGAATTATACGACACAAACAATTTGTTTATATTCAAAAGAACGTATAAGCGGACCTTAACCAAAAGCGAAGCGAAGCTTAACCAAACATACTACTCAACTTTACTTTATAGATATAGATGATTTGAAATGTTTATATAAATAGTGACTATGTAATCATACTATCATTAGATGCTATCGTACCAATTATAGTGGATAAAATTACAATAATTATAATATATACGACTATTTTTCATAACTTTAGTTTTTTGACGGTTGTTGATCCTACTCAATTTCCATATATACCTGACTAGTGGTAATAATAAATTGAGATTTAGTGACAGTAATTAATTCATGACATTGCGTTTTGTGGCGGAACTCAACACCGTATTTTGTCTTGCCAAAACGAAAATGTGAAAAATAATTAATTCTCCAAACTGGAGACACAATATCGCGTTTACATTTATCTAATTTTCAAGTTTTTTTAACAATTTTTAATGTAAATAGCATTTTTCCCGACTGCTAAGTAAGGGTTATGTTTTACCTCATATGTCCAGAACCGCTGAGCGGATTTACTTAATTGAGATATCGTTAGATTCGTATTAACACCCAAGTGTTTTTAGATTTGACGTTAAAAAAAAAACAATCATGGCGGCTTTGGGACGCCATTGGACTTAGTAAAAAAAATTTTTTTCGTTTCGAATACCACAATATGGGTATAAAATTCAAGAGCTTATTACGAGGATTTCAAAAAGGTATATCATGATTATCATTACCATAGTGAATTCTAACAAAAAAGTGAAGAATAAAAAAATATTTGTAAAAACAAAAACCCGACTGCATAAAACTAAAAAGAAAATAAACAAGCCCAATAGTTTATTAGGATTAACAGTCGGGACCTATAATAATTCTTCAATCAATAAAATCTTTACCAGGAATAATTAAAAGAGGTCCCGACTGTTAAACTATTGGGCTTGTTTATTTTCTTTTTAGTTTTATACAGTCGGGGTTTTTGTTTTTACAAATATTTTTTTATTTCTAAACAGCATTAATGTAATGACGATTATCACATTTCCTTCTATGGCCGTAAATAACACATAATTTCTATTATAGGCATCAATCAGCATTTGAAACAAAATAATACATTTTCAATATCAATATTCAATATTCCTACCAACAATAAGAGGTTTTTTTGTAATATTAGAATATACGATACATGTACGAGTCCGTTTGATTTTCGGCTTTGTGAAATCAAACTCTCGAATTTGAATGAGCATCCAATCAACTCGATCGACAATAAGAATAAGAATT
>DWMY01001179.1:0-16150 GCA_018249775.1 Heliconius hecalesia formosus | reverse complement strand
CAAGTATCTCTGTATGAGTATTTTATTACAATTGAATTAGCGGTTTGGCCCTGATTGCGTAACAGACAGACAGACAGACAGACAGACAGACAGAGTTACTTTCGAATTTATAATATAGGTATGGATAAATTGTGTATAATGGGGTAATGAGTTGATAGTTAAAATTTAAAAGATATAATTTATTTTCTCATTTTTAGAGCGTTTAAATAGGGCTGTCAAAAAAAAAATTGCTTTTAATTTATTTTTTACTTCTTAGTTTAGTTCCTTTTAAGTCGATTTTTTAAAATCTGCACTTTTACTCTCAGCGGACATTGTATGAAAGCACAAAAAACTTCAATAATGCTAGGTACAATATATTGGATGTGAGTGAGTGAGTGCTGTCACACTATTTTTCTTATTATTCTCGGCAAGCCCTTTGATTTGATACCCATATTACAGAAGTGCACAAATAATAACTATTCCGCCATATTAGGTTTAGAAAAACGTCACATTATTTTTCGAGTTGTTCTTAACGAGCCCTTTCATTTGATATCCATATTGTAGAAATATATCAAAAATAACTATTTCACCATCTTGGATGGTCCGCCATATTAGATTTAGAAGGACGTCACTCATTTTATCGTGCATTGTCATCCAAACTAAATGTTTATACAAAATCTTAGCTCAATCGGTTGAAGATCTACTATCTACTTCTAAATTGAGCTCAAAGATTCCACCCAAACATACATACATACATTGCAAGTTAAATAAAAGCTTTTAAAAATATGCTTATATACATTTTTAAACGTTTTTATTTCCATTAAGAAAAAATCCCAAAAAAACATCCTAAAAAGTGTTCTTTGAATTAATATGTTATTCAAATTATCTATTTTATATTTTTACTCAAAAAACAAACTATTAATTGATAATCTAACATTTTTAGTGTAACTAATATAATTCATTACTATTATAATTCTTATCATAATTTAGAATATGAAAAATATTCCCTATTTACGACATACGATCCTTGCATACAAAGTACGTGTAAGTAAGATGTCGATACACCTATTTTAACTTTTCTTGATAATTTTTTGTTAGTAATTAATAATTGATTTGTTAATAACAAATTTTTGTGTCTTACAACTATGTATGTGATGTCAATATTTTATTGATAATATATGTTAATTGTAAATTTATTGTAATTGCAATTTTATTTTAGAAATAAATCAAATCAGCTTCACGCTGTATACCGCACACTGCTGGGTAGGCAGAGGGATCCTAGTGTTAAGATACTCCGTTCCCCACTTTCTGCCGAATTCTGGGGGCATTGCGTGTTGCGTAGCAGAACTCAACGCCGCGCTTGTCCATTTAAGAAATAAAGATTTTATATTATTATTACTAAAAATGCCTTAAGGCATCGTTACTTTTAATAAATAGTACCCGAGTGACCGAGGATCGATAAATATATTATTTTTGTGAATCATGTTCTTAAAAATTATTTTTAGATATAAATTGTATATTGAAAAAAAATGGAACAATCTTTGGACTAGAGTAACCCGTACTCAAACCAAGGTTCTCAGTTGTCTACGAGTTCTGGTTGTGAGTATGCCCGATCTTAAAAAACATACCAGATCTAGAAACGGATATCTCTCGTTCTATTTTACGCAATTACCTATTTTCTATACTAAACCTACACAACGATCAATTTCACCGCCAATACCTACGATTCTATGTAGTAGGTAGTTAAAACTGTGCTTTCGTTTACATTAATGAAGATAAAACACTTTGTGTACAAAAAAATGCTCCCTTAACTTATTAGATTTATTAAAAAAATTACATATTGATACATTTTAGTACTAATAAATTATTGAATAATACGCGTTTCACTCCTTCGCCACGACGGTCTCTATATTAAACTAATAAAAAGAACCAAACGTAAAAAGGAACACGTTCTTTAAACTGATAAATGATAATATCGTTTATTCTCGTTCACAAAAATGAGCTCTGTCTGTGACTCCTGTGAGCACTGAGCACGAGCAGTCACTCACTCAGTCAGTCAGTCGTAGACGGTCGCCGCGCGCTCTCGCACGTGTCCCACGAGTCACGGCGCGCCTCCACATCGCACCACAATTCATTCGTTTTCCATTTGAGAAAACCAAGTGAAATATTATATAGCGCGGAGTTTGTTGGATTGGGAAGCTGTGCTTGGATTTATTGTATGTGTGTTTGTTTGGAAACTCCCCACTCTGTGTGTTTTCTTGGTGAGTGCAAAATTTGTTAGCTTCTGGTAGAGAAACTTTAATGTCATCTAATTTTTGTTTATAAAAATTAATAACTAAAGCGAGGTACTTTCTAATTCAGATGTGGAATGATCTTTCACACCGACAATAACGACGGCAGCTGAGGAAACATTACTATGTTACAAATGCTTTCAAAATATTAAAATAATTTAACATTTAGAAATTAAAAGCAACGTTAAAGGCAGAACACTCAGTACACGGTGCACATTGCACGCGCACGATGCAGGTGCAGGTGTGTGACTAGTGACTGGACGCAGTCACCACCACAGCAGGTGTGTGACGGCGCGGCGGGAAACAATATACGACTATACAATAACGTGCAGTAAACAAACTTGTTGCAATTTGCACTATCATTAAACACTTTATAGCCATATTATTAAACGACCTTTGTGGAGTAATTGAGTTCCACATAACTCCCATACGCGCCGGTCGGGCGGTCGGCGGTAGTGGCGGTGAGCGGTGACGGTCCCTCGGGCCGTCCACCTGTGTGTGCACTGGGCGGCGCACAGGCGGCACAGCACAGCCTACCAGCGTTCTGTCGCCTTGTGTCGGGGCCGGCCCTGCAGCTCACGTGCGCGCCGCGTTGACTTCATATCGTCACGATTTAATGAAGCGGCCCGCGGTCACAACCGTCGTTGCAGTAATACTTGCACCAGACCGACAGAGGCGGCCGGCGAGGCTCTCGAGGCCAACGAGGCGTAGAGTAATGTGATACTCCTCACATTACCTCATGGGAATGTGTAAAATGTAAAAGTATTTATGAGCTCATCTACTAAATTAGGTACTAAATTAATTTTATATCAAAGTTATTTCAATGTCAATAGTTCGTTTATTTTTTGCATTTTAAGTAGTCGATTAATGTTCAGTCACCGTCAGTGAAGTAAAGTGTAATAAAATGTCGATGTTGAACAATTCTGTATATAATAAATTCTGTAATAGATGTATGTGTGCCGAGCGGTGAGCGGAGAGCTTGAAAAAAAAGTCGCGTTGGAAAATAGCCAGTGCAGTGTAAACGAAACGAGTGCGTTATGTAATAGTAGAAAATAATAACATATTAGGTAATTCTCATAAAAACTATTAGAATGCGTACTCTCGAATAAAAATAAATTGTATAATTAATTGAGGCATGATTAAGTGAAAACAGACGTCGAAAGGCGGTGCCAAGTTTAGATAATACTCTGTTAAATATAAGGCAGAGTTGGAACGTAACTCGTATTTATAATAAATGAAAGTGAAGGAAAAACACAGTTAATGTTATTTTATCAGAAGTCCGCGTGATGCTGTGAGAGTCGATATCAGATAACGCGGTACCTTGACGTACATCGTCGTCGTCCTCAGAGCCTCGGTGCGTCGCTGATAAGCGTCGCGGTGCTCGCTCGAAAGCAGCCGGCGCCCGGCGCTCAGACCGCCTCCGGCTGAGGAAGGTTGAACCTCGCGAGCGAAACGTACTAAACGGACATGGCCAATCTACAAAAAAGGTAACGCTTTAGTTTCCATTTTCTAATATTTATTAATGCCCTTTATATTTATTTTGCCCTAGCGGCAACTCCCTGCTTAGCTAAAAAAACGGCAGTAGTTTTGTTCGGCGTAGTAGATTGGCGGTCACGTCCCGAGTGACGTTCTAAACCTTCTAAAACAATTTTTGAATGTAAATCAAACTAAATAATTATTCGGACTTCAAAGTTTCGTAATAAATTATATTTAAATTCTGCATTAGAATTGTACGCATTCCTACCACATGGCCGCAGTGGGAAAGTGAAATCACTGTATCGGAGCCGAAACGAAGTGCATAGCGGCGTCGTTGACGTGCCGTAGTGTCCGATATGTTCAATAATGACATACAGACACCTGCACGCGTCACTAACTATACTAATGCGTACTATTTGCGGCATTTTCGGCCACCGGGCATGCGCGGGCGCGGGTGCACGCGCTGAGTGCGCGGGGGGAGCGCGGAGGGGGGGAGAGAGGGGGTCGTCGCGTTGGTATACTATACGACGGAATAGTTACAAATGTGTTGAGGTGCATCGCATCATTTTATTAGCTAATCTAAATAACTGATGAGGTACGAGTAAATAAGAGAGGTAGAGGTACTCAGTAGGTACTCAGTAGGTACTCGAGTTGCTGACGATCTGTGAAGGTTGTGTTCAGTTCCTACGCAATGTAATACAATTTTAATATATTTCCAATTATACACTTATACACATTTTTTTGTGTTCATACAATAACCTCGCTTCTAAAAGTGCCAGTCTTCAAGGCGGTTGAGTGATATTTTGAAGGAATTATTTAAAAGCGAGCTTACCTACTTATAACTTTATAAGTCGATCGCTGGGACCTTTCATCTCGCGCATTGTCAGCCTTGTCTCCTCGATTGCACTAGAATTATTGAATGATTAACTACTAAACTATTAAACCACGGCAAAATGCGTATCACGTGTGGAGTGTGTGTGTAAATAAGTGTAGTAATCATACAATAAGACTAACTAAAGAAACTATATAACAAGCCGTGTCGACTTCGGCCTCTCGCCGCCACCGTGCTCCCCCTTGGTGATGTGATGATGTCGTGTCGCAGATGCCTTTCAACTGTTCTCGAACGTTATCAGTATCGTTGCTTACGTAAAGTTATCTCCTTTCTATTTAAGATATCGGGTGATCATACAAGCAAACAAATCCGCTGAACAAACATGAAAGTGGAGTGTTTGTTTGTGCGCTTCAACTGATGCTGTGTCCACCGCTCCCACACCAACACGTGGGATGTCGACTGAAGAACTGTTTCTTCGGTAAATTACGTCATTCAGTGTGTTTCGTTTCATGGAATAAAGAAACCGCCTACTTTAGAATTTAAAAAGTAAATATAAAAATACTTCCAAAATAAGAAGCTTCCATTCGGGCCAACTGTTTAAATCTCGTCGACCCGCTCGTGTTCGTCGTCTGTCACCGAGTCGTATGTTCGAAGTCATAATAATACGTTACATATTCAACAACATTATTGATGTCATCAAAAAGAAACAACAAATGAATTTTATAAATATGAAAAAAAATTACATAGCTGCCTAACGCCACAGTATATGAGTAAAGATAATGGCGAGTAAAAATGTGCTCATATAATGTGTATATGAGAGCGTACACTGCAAGTTGCATTTGACTGTTGTGTATGTCAAACGTCTTAATTACGTCAACTTCCACTGAACTGTTCTCTCTCTGCTAACTCTACTGACCCCGTAGTGGCATTAGACCCTATCCGACCGGCCGGTACAGTTATGCGCAACCGCTGAAGAGAAACAAGAGTACATGCGAAGAAGCGATTTCTTGAGATCGATGAATATGTCGATATCGATGATACGTGTGTGCCAATTTCCACGAAGATCAGCGTCGGCCAACTCTAACGATGAAAGTTCCACATCCGTGCCTTTAACGACCCCACTACGACATGCGATACAGGTATTCAAGAAGTAGGTGATATAGAGGAGTTCTAGAACCAACATCTTGTTATTTAGTTCATATTTCGCATTAGAATGGTAGCGTTAATTTGATTACGGCGACGGTTCTATTGGAGTCAATTGACGAAGTCAGAGTCAACGCTCGTGGATTCAGAGACCCGCTCGCGGTTGTTAGCTCTGCTGTCTTAGTAACATTAATAGTCTATCCGCCATCTTACGTGCATTCTAAGAGAATGTTGCTGCCAAAGCAGCCCGACGAGCAGTGGAGCTCTGTCAATCGATCGTACAAAGTGTAATAATTTCTCGTGGTCTTTTTCTTGTTTACAAAAACGTACGTATTTATTTTTAAAAAACTTTAAAAGAATTAATCGCGAACTACATCTAAAAATAAAACAGTACAAGGTTCGCGAGACCTCCACGCCTGTCGCTCCACTCTGCGGACGCGTCTGTTTAAACGAAAGGAAAAACCGTCCTATATTAAAATATTGACACAAATATTTGTCAATTGACAGGGCTGTAGGGTGTAGTGTCGTACGTGTACGTGTCGTACGACCGCACGACAGCACGACCGCGCTCACAGTAGGCACACAGCGCACACGGACTAGCGGACTTGACGGAGACGAGGAAGTC
This sequence comes from Heliconius hecalesia formosus, assembly GCA_018249775.1. Classification (NCBI taxonomy): domain Eukaryota; kingdom Metazoa; phylum Arthropoda; class Insecta; order Lepidoptera; family Nymphalidae; genus Heliconius; species Heliconius hecalesia. The sequence goes on along the minus strand of DWMY01001179.1, from coordinate 9,804 downwards.
TGTTCACGCTTTTTAGTTATATTTTGCAAGTAATCAGTAAGAAAATACTTCAGTAAAAAAGCAACGTTTGTGGAATAAATTAGTCTAAAATTTTATGCTCTTGCGGCAGAGCTAATTTTTTATAAATTGGTTTCATTTAATTTTATCATTCAAAATATATGAAATAGTAATTACACAAGTGATTTCGCACTCGTCAGTGTGCCAGTGTGTGCGGATGTCGCATTACTGATATACTTTCTACGACCATTTCTGTGGTAACTGATTAAGTAAAATATTAAATTATAGGTTATTGATACCGAGAATATATTGCACGATCGGTCCAAGTTCTGTGTTCACTCGAGGCGTAAGTAAAGTTCAAAATTTGACTTGCTTATTTATACAACCAAACATATATCTAAAAATATAAACTCAGTATATGCTACAATTATCCTAATTCAAATATACGAAAACACACACACACAGTGTGTGTGTTTTTATAAATCTGCGCCTTTGATGTCCATGAAACATGAAATATTTAACTTGGCTCTCAATTCTATAGTTCGAGTTGTTCGTTAATGACCGTTAAACCTGTTTAAGTGAACCTTTTCCAGTATAAAGTTTTCGCATTTATATAATATTTTTTTTATCAACTTACTGACTGAAAATCATTAAAATGCAAGTAATGTAATATTTTAAGCAAAATCTGAAACCAACTAAAATGCAGAAAATTTGTTTACACTCATAATATTTTCATACACATTTTCATACATATATATATCGACACCCTGTCATCCGTTAGTCGTCGCTCGCGATCCCATTTATAGCGTATGATAGTAGGTATTCTTGCAATATATTGATGGGTCACCTTTATCAGCGAGTTAAAAATGCATAATAAGTATATTGTTTACGTAATAGAAAAAAAAATCTTCTGACGTAATGCTCTCCGAAATTCAAGTTTTATTGTATCGACTTAAATCAATTGCGCAAGCGATTGTCAGGTAACAGTTGACATCACCTATATTTATTTAAAAAATTAAATGAGCAAAATAGTAATGATTAATTACTGAAATTTATTTAGTAGTTAGCTCTCGGCTTCCGTAAAATGTTACTGATAACGCTGGTGCATACCATGTACCTGTACCCGTGCCCGGGGCCACATCTAGTTTTGTGGGGGCCCGGGGCAGCGATGAACTCCTCATTAATTCCCGAATGAAAGGATCAATTTTAAATGACAAAATCTCAATATTGAAAACAGAATTCTAAAAAATAATAGCCTCAAAAGAGGAATTGAAAATTGATATGAAAGCCCTAGCGCCCTTAATACTAAATTTTGCTCCGCTTTCAAGTGAGGTGTCAGATGAAAGGGCTCTAGCTAAGCTAAGTTTGAATTTCAGAGAAGCTTAAATTTTTGCACTTAACCCTCGGTGGGCGAGCGTCGCTTGGGGGCTGCTTAAATGTGCTTATCGAACAAAATGTAAAAGTATCATTCCGGGACTCTTCAATGGACATTGCAGTCGTCGTGTTTCTGTATTTGATTGCGATAGAAAGTATATTGGCTGTTTATTGTACAGTCACTTTTAGCAAGAAGTCACTCACTGGAGCTGCAGTGAAGCGGCGCCGCCTCGCGACTCACGCCGCTATGAAGGAGACTGATTGCTCTTATAATTTTATATTCGTTAGTAAAATTGCTTGTCAAAGGGGTCAATGCATTAAATGTCCCGGTAATGTCGGCGGTGTCTGATATATTACGATACTATATCGTAGCGTTAAATGTCATTTTGCTCCATTTCTTTTATTTTAAAATAATCATACATTTTTTAAAATCAGCTTCACGTCGTATCCCGCACACAGCAGGATAGGCAGAGCGAAACTAGTGTTACGACACTCCGTTCCATATTTTGTGGCGAAACTCAACGCTGCGCTTTGCCTCGACACCAGAGCGAAGAAATGGAAATATACATTTAAATAAATATTTAATTTTCTCGATTGGAATCGAACCTATAACCGGTCGCGTTTATAGTCACACACTTGTGCCCCCGCGCCACGATTGGCCTCGCCAGTGACCTTCGAGCTTGTGTATTCTTCATGATTATTGTATAACCGTCCACGGAAGTGCCCGGTATCTGGTATCCGGTATCCGGCCGGCGCCACCGACTATTGCTTTAGGAACTGCAACCTGAGTATTACCTATATTTCAAGCCAAGAGAGAGGCGCGACGCAGCGCCGTGTGCCGTCGGCGACCTCTTTAGCCTTCCGATCGCAGAGATTGCATTTTGAAACATAAAAATTTTGAAAACATTACCCAATCCTGTTTTTATTACGTCTCCAATGCGAAAGTCGTTTTTGCCACTCTGTTGTAAAAATAATAATGTGATAACACATTAAAATAATCGCTAATAATATTTAATGTACATACTCGTATATACCTCGAGGACTCGTCGCCTCGAACGCCGAGCGGCCTTTGCTTGTTATAATGAGGTCGGTGCTAAAAAGTAAAGCGGAATATGCGAATATTTTAATAACATAATTGTAAACAAGATCTAAAACGACAGGCGCTTGCGACGACACGAGACTTAATAAATATGTTGTTAGTAAACACTAAACAATGGCCGCCTAGGGGATGCTCGGTGATGTACACCGCATTATGTTTCAATATATGTATATACTATACGATTATTTATTTAATCATATTTAAGTACAAAGTCCCAAAAAAAACCGATTTAGGTGTTCCGAAGATAAGTCCAGCCAAATAGACAGACACAAAAAAATACAAATCATTTGTGTTTTAGGATCGTGTAAGTAAACTATATGCACTTGCGGGAACTGTAGAAATCACAGTCCGAACCTTTCTATTGTATTTATTTGTATATTGTAATGTTACACCACTTTCACAGTCGACAGTGGGCTGAGCTAATAATTGGTTAATTATTTAATGTCCTGACAATGCAGAGCAAGCTGAATCTTTTACTATTTTCTATAGAAATAAGTATATTTTCATTTTGAAAACTTATCTCAGCTGTTGGTGCTAAATAAAAACGTGTCAGCTGGTTGTTGTGCTTAAATGATTTTTTTGTGACGAATAGTGTTTCTTTTGAATAACATGAATTGACAGATAGATATTGGTAGTAGGTGGAGCGCGGCGTAGCGGGACCGCGCTCCACCACGCTCGACCGCGCCGTCTCCCTCACGATAGTTAACGTGTGTGTTCACGATGATGTAGTTGACATCACAATGAAATACAAGAAATAAATAGAAGTCCATTGATAACAATAGCCACAGGAAATATCGTCATTTGTTGCTCTCTCTATTTGCTACTCACATGCCGCAGGCACAACAACCGGTTACCAGCAACTGCCCACCCTGATGACTTCGACTCAAGATGACCGTTTTTTAAAAAAAATTGCCCATTTTTATATTTATAATTATTTAAACGTCACCATCTAAGAATGAAGTTCTATGAAATAATTAAATATACAATATAAAATGTCCGAATAATATATATTATTCATAGTTCTTTTTAAGTATAAATAAGGATAAGAAAGATACAATATATTCATATTAAATTTGAAGAATTATCATTGAAGGAGCCAATATAAATTAAGTTAAGGTTACACTCGCCGCCGTAGAGGCTGTCTGGCGTCGACACCGACGTCGACGCGCAAACGGCTTCCGGGTTACTTTTCAATTAATATTATACTTCCTTACCGAATTATTTTGTTCCACTTATAATGAATTCATTATTGTCCAATAACGTTTACGAACGATACGAACGTGCAACTGGCAAGTGACTAGCACGTGCGGAGTGGTTGGCAAGTACAAGTAAGTATTAAACAAGGCAACACAAGGTCGCCTTTGACACCAACCGTTTTGGAGAAGGGGCGAAAGCGACGATTTTACGAATTAATGTCTACAAACTACGTTTTTACTCATTAATTTTACCTTCCATTTTTTTAAAACGTTACACTTTCCGTACCACTACACCTACACTACATCTACACTAATAGAAAGAAAAGATTTGATTTTTTGTCTGTTTGTTTAAATTAAATAGACCCCGAAACAACTTGACCGATTTGAACAATTCTGTTACTATTAGAATCCTACATTATCTCTGATGACCACGGGTTATACTTGATACGGGGAAAAAATAGGAATATGCGTTATTTCGATAATGTGTGTGAGACGTGTGAAAAAAGTTTAAACAAAATCCTTATATCGCGTTCGCTGTGGAAATTATTGACAATAGAGCAAAATGATATACTACAGGTTTTAGAGGACAGGAGGTTCTAGAAAAAACGTCCGCGATAATGCCACAATAACTACTTTTTCTTAAGAAAATGTGCAGTATTACTAACGGGAACAGAGCGGCCATAGTAGTACAGTACAGTAACCTCTAAGGAATACATGTACTACTAGCAAACCTAGCGTTAAGACACTCCGTTCTCCGCCGAATTCCGGATGCATTGCGTGTTGACTGGCGAACTCAATGCCGCAGTTTGCTTGGACACCAGAGCGAGGAAACGAAAATATAAATTTAAATAAATATTTAATTTAGTGGGGATCGCGCCCATAATCAATCGTGTTTACAGTCACACTTGCCCCCACGTCTTGCCAAGTAAAGAAAATAAAATTCTTAATATTAGAAAAAATACCTGAGTAATTGAAACGAACAAACAATATAAGTAAAAGTAATTCTTAATATTACAAAAAATACCTAATTATTTAATATGAACATAAAGTGAACGTGAACGTAACTAAAGCAAATTCTTCATAATAAAAATAATATTCCTAACTATTCAATTTGACACAACCGTCACCGCAGTGTGCTCGTTCGGGTCCGTCCTTCCGTAACCAAGCACCGCACACCGCGCGGCGCGTGGGCCAGGCCATTTTGAATCAGTGATATCTCCTTAAGTATTTATTATAATGATGTACAGTAAAGTATAATTTTAATCTAGACTAAATGCTGAACTACTGTGACTATTATAATTTAAATAATAATATTTTTTATAAAGATTAACACCAAATTATAGAAAATACATTAATTAATAAACTAAATATATTAAAATAGATATTGTGGCTCAGCTTTCAGACGTAAACATATAGCATTGCGAACTTTTTTTATAAGTTTTCTAAAAGACAATATTTTTATATAACATTGTTTTTAGGTACCTCTTAAGGTCGACTCATGTAAGCGCCATGTAAGCGTTCAGGAAACTCATTTTCGGCAACTTTTTTTTAAAACAACGAATTCCTGGAATAATAAAAAATGAGAAAAAAAATAGCCTATGTTCATCCCAAGGCCCTCAAGTATCTCTATATAACATTTTATTATAATCGGATCAGTGGATTAGCCGTGATTACGTCACATACATACAGACGGAGAGATAGAGATCGATATTACTGTGCTATTATTAAATATTTTTGCCGATGTGATAGCCAAGTGTCAGCTGAAAACATAGACAAATTTGTTTTATTTGTGAAAATAACTTATTACTTACTAGTGTAATTAATATTTATTTAAGTGTATTTAAGAAAGAAATATTGATAATTTTAGATTATCTATATTGTAATGCACAAAGTAAATCGTAATTTAAATCTTTTGGTAAGCCAGTGCTCCCGTGTTATCCCATTTTAATTTGGTCCATTTCTGACAATGGTGTCTGTGATAAAACGCTTACCGATTCCGATGATTCTATTTTTATTGGAAAGGATACACTTCAAAAAAGGATTTTTTTCAATCAACTTTAAAAAAGAGGATGTTCTCATTTTCAACCGACTTCAAAAAAGGGAGAGGTTCTCAATTCGTCCGAATATATGTTATATATGTTCTTGACAATATACCAAAATGTTACCTTGCAAAAAAATAATACCTAATTAAATTTTACACAAAACAATTACTACCTTGAGAAGCATCCTTTTAAGGTACGTAAGGTACCCAACACTTAAAATTGTGAATAATTTAATTTTTTACAAAAAAAACCCACTCAAACAATAAACTAAAAAGTAAAAAATAAATTTAGATAATATAAGTCAAAGAAGTATAGTTAAATAGTCGTAGAGTAGACGCGCGACTAACGTGTGAGAACACACATAACGCTCTCGTGTGAGGTTTCACAAGTCATGAGTTACGAGTGGCAAGACAACGTGCTCTTGGACGCTGAGCGCACCGCGGTGCGGCAGCGGCGCAGTGAAAGTCTTCGAGACATTGATTGATAGGTATGGCTGAGCCCCGATGATGGGCCCCGGTCTGTCTCCGGAAGGTGTTTCTTCGAGTCATACGTCATGCTGCCGTGTGTTGTCGTTTTTGTGCTCCTCGTGGTGGTGTCTGAGATTGGTTAGTGCAACCATTGTAACATTAAAGATTTAATATAACACAAGGTCTCGCACTAACGCTCGCGCGCCTACTCGCACTCGGCCTTCCACTTTGTCAGTTGTGGTATAGTTGCGGAGAGCGGGGGCGGACGCGGAGGCGGACGCGGAGACGGGCCCTGGATTTCACTTATGAAATTGATCCGCGCGTTGTTAATTTCGCCAATCGTGTCATAATATCTGTATAGGTAGAGTATGTGAGTATTGTATATGACTACTCTTGTCATATCCTCGTATGTTCTGTTATTTCGTTTAAAATAGGTACCTAATAAATAAAAACTAAAATTTTGTTTTGTGTTCATTTATAGGATATGATTTTTGTTCCTACAGAGCTATCGAAGAATCTGGTTACTTTGTTACCACAACTAATATATTTACAAAATACTATGTTAGGTAATTGGAAAGATTATTTTAAATGTCAATAACATTATTTAAATAGTCGTCAACGATTGCCAATACCTCTACCTGTACAGTGAAGTATACTGGTTTCGTCAGATAAAAAATAACACCATAAGAATCGACACGTTATTGCCTCAGCGACCGGCGCGGGCCGGACCGATGTAGGTACCTACTGTATTGTAAATACAAATATATAATATGTTAAAATTATTCACTTTTAAAGACGACCTTGTTACATGACAAGTTACGTTTTTCGTACGCTCTTACTACTTAAACAGTCGTTATCTTTTAAAGATAAGGGATATTTACACACCGTGTGCGCACTAAGTACTGCACACGACGTTGCTCGGACACATTCGCCACGACGCGACGTAGCTGCCATACATAAGTACTCTGATACAACTGTCAATAGAGTACATGCACTAGGCGTAATGAATATCGGCCGAGGTCATTTGCACGATTTCTGGTAAAATTATCTGTTTATAATTTTTACGAAATTCGCTTCCTATCAGATCTAACTCATGGCCGGTGCCTCCTGCGGCCGCACACCGCCCGCACTACCCAAGTGTACAATGTAGTTCTACTTTGATAATTACTTAAGATAAAGTCAATTAACGTTGATGAACATTTCAAACATCTAAAACAATATCATTATATTTATCAAACGATCTTACCGACACCGGCCATGCTCTATACCGGTAGGGCGCGGCGGGGGAGGCGGGGGCGGAGGGCGCGGCGGGCGCGGCGGTGCTAACGGCCGCCAGTGGTGGTTATGTAACGACCGCCACAGATCTTCCAGTCGCCGTGTCGACACCGACCGAACCTAAATGTCAATATCTACTTTATAAGGTTGCTTAAACAAACAATACAAGGAACTGCCCAAACAATGGCCCGGTCCTAAACAATTACATGCAGGCCGCCTCGGCGCCTTGCATTAACCGCACTCACCCCGTCCGCTCATCAGTTCTGGTGCCGACTGCCTAGTGCCTACTAACTGACGTAATAAAGCCGTATTCTATATTTCATACCAAAACCGTAAAAGCATTTCGAGTTCCAGAGCTTCCTGTGTATATTTGTGTATGTGTGTGTGTTTATCGACATCCCATGAATTTAAATGAAGTGGAGCATTTATATGAACCGCGCGAGCGCGCCTTGTGGGCTATAGGCTGTAGGCGGAGAGGCGCACGATCCACCGCACACCGCATACTGCTCTGCCCAAATTGCAAGTCCAGCTGTTTTACAACAAAATATTTACTTATAGAATTTAAAAAAAAACTTTTAACTACTTTATACATGTCTGTGAATCATTATAAAATTTGTTTTTTACTGCTGATAGTTTTATTTTGGTACAACATTCCATAGATAACTTTAAAATAATGAAATGCTCGCGGCCGCCTCGTCATGACGGACAATAATACGACTGGCAACAGTGTATACTTACGTACCACCTAACATACTGCGGCGACAGCGCTACGTTGATAATGACTAAAGACATAAATACCAGCGCTAAGTCACATTGAAGTATGGAAAACGGGCAAGGTCAGGCGGCGACCACGTGCGCCGTCACGTAGCGCACGGTATAGGTACAGGTGTGTTGTACTCGTATGTACAGTACATACGTGCACACACACTACAGTTGTGACAAAGCAGCTCTATATTAAGTAAATACCTACTTGGTATTGAAGTAATGAACTAATAAAAATTAAAACCTGATTAATTTCTCAATGTGAGCCAAGTATTCGTTACCGAGCGACCTGATTGACACACGGGACACGCCTCGTTGACGGCGGCCATTTAAATTAAAAACACGAGATCAAATGAGTGAGTATCAGAATCAGAAGTGAAGCAATCCTGACAGGCTGACAGACACACCGCACCGCACCGCACCGTACCGCACGGTGACTTGGTGAACACTATATATAATGCGAAAACGATAATACTCTTTTGATCTAATTTCGGAGTTTGTAGCTTCTAATTATTTGGTAATATTTTATTGACAGAAAAGGCCGGTCAAGTGCGAGGCTTTCGGCTTTCGTACAAATTGTAGGGAAAAGATTGTAGAGTTCAACGAGATGCACTCATTTTGTATGAAATGGAACTATAATTTGTTATGTAAGTTCTCACTTCGAGCCAAATGTCATAACTTTGGATATGATAATGAAGTGAACCTTGATTGTATCGATGTAGGGGAGAGGAGGGTAGCTTAGAACAGAGGCACCTTTGAAAATATGTGTTAACAGAGCTATTTTAAAAAGAAATTTTGGTACATTTTTTTTGAGTAGTGGCAGCACTAATCTGCACATGTGTCACTTGTCACCGCTGGTATATGAGAGCCAATTGTTGAGTTACGAGGAGTGTTTGGTTTTGAGTAAAATTTTATGCATTTTTAAAATAATGCGTAAGGATCAGAGGGATCCAATTCAATGTATATGGTTTTATTTTTTCCTTTTTTAGTTAGAATGTTTCATATATCATGCAAAAAACTAGAAATTACTTCAATTTTTAAACTTTTACTTGAAAAAAAAAATGTTTGTAATTTTTCAAATACCACTGAGGCAGCTTCGAACAAAATAAAGGGGGCAGTTTTGAATATTATTATATATAAAAAATTACCGCGAAAGAAAAACAAAACTATACTGAACTTTTCTTCACAAGAAACTGACTCAAAAATGCATTTGGAAAAATGCATCAGAAGAGGAAGTGACAATTTACTGTGAAGAGAATGAAGATACTGATACCTGTGCGTATGAAGACTACGAAATGGAATTAGACTACAACTTAATAAATATTGGAGACTTCGTTTTAGCGAATGTTTCATCATCTGTGAATAGTAAAATAGTCGCTTGTATATTTTTTTCTTTCCTGAGAAAGAGGACAAGTGTTACGTTAGTTTTTCAAAAGTCTTACGTAGACTAGACTTGAGGCCAGTTATGGCGCAGCGGCACGAAGTGTGACTGTAAAACCGACTGGTTGTGGGTTCGATCCCCACTCGAGGAGATGAAATATTTACTTAAATTTATATTTCCATTTCTTCGCTCTGGTGTCGAGGCTAAGCGC
>DWMY01001178.1:0-16154 GCA_018249775.1 Heliconius hecalesia formosus | reverse complement strand
TACAGAAGAAGCGCGGTGTTGAGTTCCACTCAGCACGCAAGGTCTCAAAAAATGATAAATTCCCCTTAACTCTAACCTTAACCTTTCGCAAGGTAGGCGGAACCAGAATGCGGCAAAAGCCATGAAGCTACGTTTCTACCCGGGGTTCGTCGCTAGATACTTTTACAACCGTTCGCTACTGGGTAAAAATATCTATAAAATTAATTAAAAAATACCATTATTCATAGTTTCCTATATTCAAAACCTGAATATTAAAATGATTTTTTTAATATGTTATTTTTGTTTGTACCATAATCTATAAACAAATAGTAAAATTCATAATAAAACATAATATTTATTAATATACATAACAAATACAAAAAAGAGATTCAAAAGATCAACCTTATTCTTTATATTCTTAAAAACTTTGTATTATTTTTGCTTTGGGAACAGGCAAACTGAAATAACATAATATACTGCTATATACTAGCAAAAAACAAAAACTTTTATATTAAAAAAAAATGTGAAAAATGAAGATCAAAAATAACTTTAAAAAAAGTCATAAATATTTATGTTACGAATTAATTAACCTCCCGAGTGTGCCTTATTACCTTTGATAATAACGTGGGCATTGTTACTCCCAATTTTAATAAGTCTGTAAAATATTCTCATTATCTAAATAGTCTTTTCCCAACTGCAAATGTTAGCACTTTCTCATCATATCTTCAAAATACAGAGGAATCTCAGGAACGCTATTGTAATCTGCTGCTCAGCATCGCTGTCGTGGATACTGATCTCATCCTGATCCTTATTTTCTGATGTAATTTCAGTGTGACTATCTTCTTGAGAAATTCATGGTAGTGAACTGATAAAACAAAAAAAAATATGTCAAAAAGTCTACTAGGTAATTTACATCCATTCTTACTTTATATGTCTACAGCGTTCAGGGGCGTGATGCCAACTGTCAGCCACTTGGGGAGCACCTTTCTTGTTTCTAAGCAGAAAGGTACCTAAAGCGACAAGTCTCTAAATTATGTAGAGAAATAGATATGTATATTTTTGTTACCTCTGTGGTATTTTTCACCCGGTTGCGATGAACGCGGGGTTAAATTGCCTATTTAAATATGTGGTATTGTTGGAATGGTATCTTATTTGAGTATGGTGATCTATTAAGGCTTCTAAGTAAGCGTGCTATATGTCGTATGTTTGTCCATAAATTTCCCGAAAACTCAAAGTCATGACTAAATTATCTTTTTTTCTTTAAGTGAATTATACTCCAGTTTAGGAAATAGTTCACGTTTCATTAAAATCGTGTTCAGTTATTATTGCGTATCCACCCATTTCTGAAGAGTTTAAATTGATCTTACCACAAAAACCTAAATATTTTTAAGCATTTTTTGCTGAATAAACATAAAACAGGCATGTAACAGCTTTATTTCCTTATATTATATTTCACCATACAAAAATTACAATATGCTGGTAAACACATATTTTGTCATAATCAAATAGCCTAAATTGTGTAATTTACAAGGGAAGTGCGAGTGAATAGTGGTATATAAAAATTATAGCCTTTGAGCCCTTATCCATAGGTACCAATTATGAAACATTGAAAACTTCAAGTACCCTTCAAGAATGCAGATCTGGGAATCAGCAATCGTAGAACACTTGACGCGGAAGTAGCGACACTCGATTTTATTGTTCTTTTTTGTTGTTTTTGTTTGAGGTACCGAAGTTTTTTTGTTAACCCATTCAATTAATGCATTGTTTACATTTGTTATTACATTTCGAGACCGGTCGTGGCGCAGCTGGTTGTGGGTTCGATCCCCACTCAAGGAGATGAAATATTTACTTAAATTTATATTTCCATTTCTTCGCTCTGGTGTCGAGGTTAAGAGCGGCGTTGAGTTCTGCCACTCAACACGCAATGCCTTCAGAATTCAGCAGAAAGTGGGGAACGGAGTGTCTTAACACTGTTCCATCTGCCTCCCCTGCTGTGTGCGGGATATAGCCTGAAGCTGATTTGATTTTATTACAATTGGATATTGAGGTGATGAATTCGATTTTAAGGGTTCCGTACCTTTTAAGAAAAAAAGGAACCCTTATAATATAACTTTGTTGTCCGTCCGTCTATCGGTCTGTCTGTCAAGAGCCTTTATCTCAGTAATGCTTGGAAATGAAAAGGCAGAGAATGAAAGAGATGAAAGGCTAACGAACAACTTCAGGGAAAACACGACATGTTAGTATTTCTCGAGGTTGCTCACAAACTTGTAGAATGAAAGGGGTACTTTCGAATAAAACATACACACATTTTGCAGCGATGGGCGGAATTTCACAAGGAGATGTATGAATGTGATGACTCCTCAGACTCAAGTAACAACGAAACGCTGAGTCTTTATGTAGCTGATGGCGAAACCATTATAAAAGTAGTAGAGAGTGCGATACGATGTCTGAAATGTGGTAAGCCAGCGGGAGCCGATGATGTTACTGCCGAGATGATCAAATATGGTGGGCCACGCGTCTTGGATTTATTCTGGTTTTTGTGCAATTTATGCTGGAAATAAGGGGACGTCCCAGATAATTGGCGAGGTGCAGTCATCGTGTATTTGTATAAAGGCATAAGTGCACAGATAGACTATGCAAACTATAGGTCTATCGGTTTGATTAGATTGGGTAATAAATTTTATGCTATGATACTAGCGAGAAGAATGCAAGAGAGATCTAAAAGACTGTTGTGGGAAGTCCAAGGAGGGTTTAGACCTGGAAGAGTACAGTGCCATAATACAGCAACGAAACGTGGGTTGCCGTGGGGAATGCCGTGGAAATGCGATCTTTTCCTAAGATATGCGGAGTCAGCTTAGTTGATCGAATCCACAATGAAAAATGGCGAGGATGGCACTGTGAGAATCTTCATTATCACCGTGACATCGAACGTCCTCAGCTGTTTGGTCACGTCTAACGATTAAGTGATGAAAGAATAAAGGTTAAGCTAAGCTTGTATTTCAAAAAAGCTCGAGACCTCTTATTTTTGTACAGAACACTTGTTGGACGAGCCCAACTCGCGCTTGCCCGGTCTTTTTTTAAATATAATCCATGAAGGCATGTTTTAAGAATTACTGAACAGATAGGACCATCTAGCATATTAGCTAAAATACTTTATTATATAAAATATATATTAGAAAATGCGCAATGCCTCCAGAACTCGGCTTAAAGTGGGGAACGTGTGTCTTAACACTAGGTTCCCTCTGCCTATCCTGCTGTGTGCGGGATACAGCGTGAAGCAGATTTTTTTATTATAAAATAAAATGAGTTATGAAACTGAACGCCTCAAAAATATTTTTGATAAAACAATCAAACTTATTCCCACTGCATATCTAAAGCTTAAATATAAAAGATAAAGACATAAAAGATCAGTTCGATTGATTTCCCTACTTTTTGTTAGCCGTAACTATTAAAAATAGCCTTTCATCCAAAATGTATTAAATTATATTTTTATATATATATATATATATATATATATCTGTATATATCTGTACAGTCAACACTACTTTAAATCAAACCACAGTTTTAACTAATCTAAATCAAAAAGTGTCAAATAAAATTATCGTTGTAATATAAAACGCCATTTGTCAAGAACGACGCACGCAGACTATAAATCTATTAAAGATAAACCGTCGCATATGTGTCATTCCGAAATCAAGTCGTAGGTATTATTAGATACGTTATTGATATCTATGTCACACGAAATATAGAAATGGATAATTATTATTAAATGAAAAAAAAAATCCTACGTTTAAACTGTTGAGGTATCTTGATTAATTTTTTAAGGTATAAAATATTTTACCCTATATGCTGTTCCCGTAAAAGCAGCGCTGACGCTTCCCCCCTGTATATATAGAATACAATTTATTTTCATTTTAGCTCTATTTTATTCATCATACATAGTTAGGCATAGAAAACCTAGACTAACTTGGTTTTCTATATATATCTCAATAGAATATCGGAATTCAACGGCGTGCTCCTCCCAAATTCGAAAAGAAGTTACTAACTAAGCTACAATTCGAAAAGTTTATTATTTTCTGTTTTCAATTTTTTAAGGGTTCAAAATGTTAACTTGAGTTAAAACAAAGCAATTGGTAATGGGCAAACTTTTAAGTAAATCGGTTCAGTACTTTCGGAGATTAGCGTGACCATACATATAGATGTCAGACAGACAGACAAGATAACAATATTTTTGCTTTCTATTATTCTTTTTAGTGTCCCTCTATCCATTTCAGTCAAAATTACTAATTTTGTCTGTAGACAAAATATTTTTACTGTCTTATTATATTTCGGCTTCGCCCGCTTAAAATACATGATTATTGATTTAATAAGCAGAATTGATTGACAACTTTAATGACTTCTAATATGATTTTTTTATTACTCTAATCTGTAATATTCTAATATGATTTTTTTACGACATTATCGTAATTTGTATAAGAATTTTTGATTGTTTCGAACTAAAAAATACGACCAATATTGATATTTGATATTCATAAAATATACATAAAGCTAATTATTTATTATATGTATATATTTTTGTAACATTACGTTCTTTTTACCCATGTTATGTTTTTAAAGCTCTGTTAATATTGTACTGTACTGCTTCAGAAACACCCTTAAATGTTAAATTATTGATTTGGGTAATGATTCATAATATTCTTTAAAAAATTACTGTAATAGTAGTATTGTAATGTTTTTAGGCATTTTTATATAGATTTATTTCAAACAAACAAACGAACCAAAAAATGTTGAATTAATTACGATTTAAACTTAACTGTTATGATTTATGAAGGTAATCTCCATTAACAGTTCAATTTTGTTTACTTTGTTGTATAAAATATTGTATAATAGTGCTTCAAAAATAAATATTTTTATCAACAGTCATATAACCAAGACGTTTTGAATGTCATTCTTTAGCCAGGAATCTTAATAGCGCGATTGCTATATAACATTCGCAGGCCAACTAATGCCTTGAGTTCATTCAAATGACAATTCAACCGATTTTGATGAACCAAACTTTAGTATTAAAGTTGAGTTAAAACAAAGCAATTGGTGAAACTTTTAAGTAAATCGGTTCAGTACTTTCAGAGAAAAAAAATGTGGACATACATATCGATAGACAGACAGTCAGACAGACAAGAAATGAAAAAAAAAAATACTTTCTATTATTGTTTTTAAGTGTCCCTCTATCCATTTCAGTCAAAATTACTAAATATACAGACAAATTATTTTTACTGTCTTATTATATATAGAGATAGAGATACATTTATTATATATAGAGATAGAGATACATTACAGTTTCCGCTGGATTGAAATGGCGCAGGATCGAACTGTAAGGGCGGAAATTAGGAAACATATATTGTGTTCAGTAGTGGACTTCAAAAAGCTGATGAATGTGTGAAGTAATTTTTTCTTTAGCTTCACACTGTATTCCGTATAGCAGAGTAAACAGAGGGAACCTGGGAACCTAGTGTTTAGACATCCCCGTACAGACACTTTCGCTCCCCATTTTTTGCCGAATTCTTGAGGTATTCTATGGTGAGTGGCGGAACTCAACGCCACTAAAATTTGTTTTTATTAATTTTAATAATATTTTTTTATATAATTTAGAAATTCATTCTTAAAATTACGAAGGCCATTCTCGCTTGCATCACAATTTTCGTGCATAATTAACGTGCGCACTTAACCTATTTCCGCTTTAAAAAATCTGTCTATAAAACAACGTATTTCAACTATGAATTCTGTGGAATTATATACTGATTGTATAAAAAAATAGTATAGTAACTTTTAGCTGCGGCCTCGCTCACATGGGCAAATAGAAATAACTAAGAACTGTGTATAAAAATTGAACTATTCTTAATGTCTGAGTTAACTTGGATCACAGGTACAGTGGGTTGCACCAAAACGATTCTTGCAATTTAGTATAAGCTATATATAGCCTTCGTAAATACATGGACTATAAAATACTTTTTTTCGATACGAACCAGTAGTTTCTTTAATTATCGCTTCGAACGAATGTCATACAATCAATCTCTTAAGTTTTATAATATTAATTTACGTAGGAGTATATCCAAAATAAATTTGCAAATATATTATTTAAAAAAATTTGCTATAATAATATTACGGCAATTTGATTCCATCTTTCAACACGCTTTTATTAGCTTAGTGTGTATGTGTCTCTGTAATGGAAACTTTGAACGTGATTTTGACCGACTTTGAAGCGTTGGATTAATTTGAAACTTTGTATACTTTATCAAGGACCGATGACAATGCAATAAATAATATAAAAATATCATCCCGATATCCTTTAAAATTAGTGATTTATTTTTCTTTGGACTCCAGCTTCGTCCATCTGACAAAATAGCTTGTTTTCAGGTTCCCCCTCTAAAAATGTAATTTTATTAAAGTTACCCAAGTATCTTCTTTTAGAAAACAATTTACTTAAAAAGATCTAAGAAGAATACTCTCAAAATATAATCTTAATGTTTAATCCGTTACAAAATATTCATAAGCTAAACGCTAACTAATAAGCTAATATTACATATGAAACGCAAATTTCATTATGCACTGTCTTGATTGAATAATATAACGACGACAAACGCTCAATCAAGAGTCTAGTGTTATTAACTGAGTAAGTTAATACTTGTTGTCATTTCTAAATAGCTATATCTATAATTAATATGTACGTTTATATATATCTTAATTAGAGATGAAGCTTTCTTATTAGTAGTAGTACTTAAGGCCGGTATAGTGCAATGGCACGGCGTGTGACTGTGAACATGAAGATTGTATATTCGATTCTTACTCGGGGGAATAAGTTATTTTCATTTCCTCGCTCTAGTAATAAGACAAAGCACGGCTTTAGTGTCAACATGCAATATTTCAAATTCAGGCGGAATATTGGAAACGTAAAGTTGTCAACTTTCATAAGTGTCGTCTGTGCGTTGTGTTTCGTCTGTGGATGTGCTCTAGCTTTTAAACTTTTTTAAAGTTTCTCATAGTACGAAAAAAAATTAAGTTGTTTTATATTTTTTATTTATTTGCTCATTTTTGTGTTTTAAAGAGTCATTTAATTTTAAAGTACTTCTTAGTTTTTTTTTTGCGCAACATAGCTTCACTCAGCTCCATCCGTCGTGCACAGCATGTGGCGGATCCTAGTATACTAGTACTTTATGTTAGTGTCTACAATAAATTAATTTCTATTCTCAATTTGTTTTAGAGTTGTCAACGTGACGCATTAAGACCATTCGATTAGTCTACTAAGGAAGGGATTATCTTCGTTTCCCTTATCTGGTAGAAGACAAAGGCAGAAAGAATCTAATGTTACAATTACTCATTCTCTGTTTCTTGCTATCAGAGCAGAAGCAGGGTTTACAACCTCATAGCGCGAAACATTAATAAAACTGTTCTTATTTTACATTTCACAGTTGAAAATATTGGAATTTTTCAATTTAACAGTATGCCCTTAAAAGATGAGATTCAGAGCTGTCACAGGGTACGATCAATCTTGACGCTGAATATTTTTCGATTCCACCCGACGACGGAATTGGGACAAAACACGCTTCAAGAATTTTAATTCCCACCATCCCTGAGATAACAGTATTATTAGAGATGTGAACTGATTTCATAAGAGATTTATTGTTTTGTTGATCAATTAGTTTTGAGGCCAGTCGTGGCGCAGCGGCACGAGGTTTGACTGTAAAACCGACTGGTTGTGGGTTCGATCCCCACTCGAGGAGGTGAAATATTTACTTAAATTTATTTGTCCATTTCTTCGCTCTGGTGTCGAGGTTAAGCGCGGCGTTGAGTTCTGTCACTCAACACGCAATGCCTCCAAAATTCGGCAGAAAGTGGGGTACGGAGTGTCTTAACACTAGGTTCCCTTTGCCTACTCTGCTGTGTGCGGGATACAGCGTGAAGCTGATTTATTTTATTTATCAATTAATCGTGGAATATTTTGTTTTACAATAAACTATCAAACAAAATATTTTTTTTTAGTAGCGCAGAGGCTATTACTATATGAGAATATAATAGGAAAGTTCGAACTCACAATCATGACATCTATCAAGCATTTTTTCCTTTTTTTCTTCCCACTATATTATTTAATTAGGAACCGCAATCTTCCAAAGAACCGCATAAGATGTATAAAAAAACTCATGTAAATCAGCTTCACACTGTATCCCGCATACAACAGGGTAGGCAGAGGGAAACTAGTATTAAGACACTCCGTTCTCCACTTTTCGAATTTTTCGAGGCATGGTGTGTTGAGTGGCGGAACTAAACGCTAGAATATTGCCTGAGCGAAGAAATGAAAATAATAATAAATTATATATAATTGTCTCCAGTGGGGATCGAACCAATAATAGTTCGCGGAACAGTCACACCCTTATACCGCTGCGCCACGACGACCTCAAAAGCTCTAGTAATAGAGTAAAATAAATTATCTTACTTATCTGTCTGACTTTCCATTAGTATTATTGTACTTTACCAATTTTTTTAAGTATTATTTCATACTAAAGGAACATTTTTTTTTAAATATTTGAATATAGTGGAACTCGAACCTCCATCTCCTAGGCTCTAACAACTATTTTTCAATTATAAAAAAAAAAAATTCATATTTAAGAGGTATCTATTAATATAAGATATAATATAAAATAAGATATTATTAAAATTGAGGCCAGTCGTGGCGCAAGGGCACAAAGTTTGACTGTAAACGCGGCTGGTTGTGAGTTAGATCCCCACTCGAAGATATTAAATATTTATTTAAAACTAGCGGCTCGCCCGCGGCTTCGCCCGCTTAAACTACATGATTATTGATCTAATAAATAGAATTGACTGACAACTATAATGACTTCTAGTATAATTTCTTTATTATATTATTCTAATTTCTATAAGGACTTTTGATTGGTTTGAATTAAAAACTACTACCAATGTTGATATTTCATATTTATAAGAATATAAATAAAGCTAATTATTTCTTATACGTATATATTTTTCTAACAATATGGTCTTTTTGCCTATGTTATGTACGTCTCATGTTAAATGTGCTGATATCAGTGAATAATTTAATTTACTCTTTCAGAAACAGCCTTAAATGTTAAATTATTGATTTAAAGGATAATATTCTTTGTGAAATAACTGTAATGATTGCATATTAACTCCTGTATTGTTTTTAAATTAGTTACATACTTATATTATGGGGATTATATTTAGTGGGAAACGGACTGTCTTAACACTAGGTTCCCTCTGCCTACCCTGCTGTGTGCGGAATACAGCGTGAAGCTGACTTATATTATTAGCTAAATGTATAATTGGTAAATATGTAGTTATTACAGAGTACACGTAGAAAGGATGTTTTAGGCATTTATAAAAAGATTTATTTCAAACGAACGAAAGACCGAACCGAAGAATCTATGTAGCATATTTACTTAATATTTCTTTGAAGATCAAATAGGACTTTACCTATGTGTTGAATTAATTACGACTTAAACTTAACTGTTATTATTTATAAAGGTAGACTAACAATTCAATTTTGTTTACTTTATTGCTTGTACTCTGAATAATAGTGCTTTAAAAATATATATTTTTATCAACAGTCATATAACCAAGACGTTTTGAATGTCATTCTTTAGCCAATAATCTTACCAGCGCGATTGCTATAAAACATTCGCAGGCAAAACAAAATGCCTTGAGTTCTTTCAAATGACGATAACTTTTTTAATGAACTCATTTTTATAAAACGAACTTTTAAAGTTAACTTGAGTTAAAACAAAGCAATTGGTGAATATTTTAAGGAAATCGGTTCAGTACTTTCGAAGATTAACGTGACCATATATACAGACAGATAGACAAGATATTCAAAAAATATATTTTTACTTTCTGTTATTCTTTTTAAGTGTCCTATATCTATTTCTGTCAAAATTACTAAATGTACAGACAAAATATTTTTAAGGTTTTATTATATATAGCGATTATATTTACATTTCGTCGCTCTGATGTCGAAGCAAAGAGCGGCATTGAGTCCTGCCACTCAACACGCAATTCCTCTTGTAACCGGCGAAAAGTGGGGAATAGAGTATCTTAACAACATCCCACTGCCTACCCTGCTGTGTGAATACTACGGGAAGCTGATTTAATTTAATAAATAGAAGTAGACCTATACTTGTTTAGAAGATTTGAACCAGCGCTTCTTTGAAACTGTCCAAGCGCTGTTGCCATTAAGCCATACGTAACATACGTTTTTATTAAAAAAGTTACACGTTTTTTAAAAAATATTTTTCTTTTCTAAGACACTTTAAAAATGTAAAAAAAACTAGATCTATTAATAAATAAGCAGACCGTAGCGTTCGGCGTTCTGTTCTCTTAGGCTACTTTGAGCTTGAGATAAAAAGTGAAGTTACAAAAAATCCTAACTCAAAAGTGAACCCATGATATCCATCTCAATTATTTGTTCTATCTTGATCTGAGCTATGCCGATTGCCTCTATCACACATTATTACATCATTACATTTCAAAGAAATCCAAAACTACTCTATCAAAAGGAACATTAACAACATATTACCAAGTTCCGCGATAAGCTTTATTTTATTAGCGATTGTCTTAATCGACCCCCTATTCGCAAAGTTTCCCACAATGATAGGTAGGTAGGGGCTGTAACGAGCCTTCCCTTAATGTGCATATTACCACAAATTTACGTGTTTTCTTCTGTTTGTTCAACTTAATTTGTATGCTTAGTGTAGGTATATTTCTTTGGTAACTACATTCAGAGAAAACTTTAATATATTTTTGAAAACCGTCATTCTGCAGGGGCAGAAGTGTTTGTGGGTTCGATACCAACTCGGGGGAGTTAAATATTTAATATTTGCATTTCCCCGCTCTGACACGAGGCAAAGCGTGGCGTTGAGTGCCGCCAATTCACACGCAAATCCTTGATAGTTCGGAATAGAGGGGAAGTGGAAGTATTTTAATGAGAACGAAGATTCTTTATGTTAGACCACAGACAACTAGACTAGATACAACTACTATGTCTTTCTGTCTAAGAAAAAAAAGTTGTTCTCGATTGAAGTAAAAAAAAATATAACATAATTTTAATAATTTTTCGACCTATATAATACAGAAACATAGAGCTCCCGTAGTATCCGCGTTATCGTATGCAGGCAGTAAATCAACATTTTTGCATGATATATGCGTAGGGCGTGGCTTGTAATTTAGAGGGAAATTCGGGGATATCGCGCTGACAGTGTATTAATCACTTTATGTCGTGTCGCCGGCAGACTGACACGCTTCATCGGCGCCGACGGCTATGCCACCCGAGTGTTTTTATATACTTTATATGTAATTAGAAGGCTGTTCTGATCTGGCTGAAGTGGGTTCGATACCCACTGGAGGGAATTTTCATTTCTTTACCCTGATACCAAAGCCCGGCGTTGCGTCCCACCACTCAACACGCAATGGGACGCTATGGGACTGCGGAAACGTAGTGTCTAAACACTAGGTACCCTCTGCCTAACCTGCTGTGTGCGGGAAATAACGTAAAGCTCATTTTTTTATCTATTATTTATTATTAGTAAAAATGTATTGGAATAGTGAAAAAATAACAGCTGGTTTGTATATTATTGTTTTATATATATAATCACTATCCATTACCTGTAGCGTTGCCGTCATATTTACTTAATTCATTTAAATTGCAATTGATACATACATACTAATAACCCTTCCTTAGCAGTCGGGAAAAATCAAGTCACTCATAGCGCAATGGCGCAAGTGTGTGACTGTAAACGTGATAGTTGTAGGTTCGTTTCCCATTCCCGGGAATAGTGATTTAATCCTGCTACTTAAGGGATACAACGTTAAACTAAAAAATAATTGAATTGATACAAAAAAAAAGAAAGTTTAAAAGAAATTACATTTGTATTATTTTTCTTATTTTTAAATGCCACGGAATTAATAACGTAACATTTTCTGTTCATAGCGATCGACAGTCAAGTACTATTTATAGCCAGTAAGTATATTTTTCCCGACTGCTAAGGAAGGGTATGTATATATGTATGTAATATTCTTTATTACCTCATATCTCCAGAACCGCTGAACGGATTTACATATTTGAGGTATCGTTAGATTCACATTAGTAACCCAAGTGTTCTTAGATAGGTGACGCTAAAAAAATTATAATGGCGGCTGTGGTACGCCATTGGACTTAGTGTAAAAAAAAATATCGTTTCGAATACTACAATATGGATATCAAATTCAAGAGCTCAATACTAGGATTTCAAAAAGGTATAGTAAAGTATCATGATTATCATTACCATAATAAATTCTAACAAAAAAATGAAAAATAAAAAAATATTTGTAAAAACAAAAACCCCCACTGCATAAAACTAAAAAGAAAATAAACAAGCCCTATAGTTAATTAGTATTAATAGTCGGGACCTATAAGTAATTCTTCAATCAATAAAATCTTTCTATTTGTATTATGTGGGGATGGTCCCCACATAATATAAAGAGGTCCCGACTGTTAATCTTAATAAACTATAGGGCTTGTTTATTTTCTTTTTAGTTTTATGCAGTCGGGATTTTTGTTTTCACAAATATTTTTTTATATGAGAATTTTGTTTATTTTAATAATTTAATTTTTTTTTTGACCACAAACGTAACGAAATTAAAACAAAAAAATATATAGATATGGGATACAGCGTGAAGCTATTATAACAAACTAATTATCAAAGTATAAACAAATATAATCAAAATAAAATATATGAATTTTAAAATATGAGATCATTGCACACAACAGGATAGGCAAAGTGAACCTAGTGTTAAGACACTACGTTCCCCACTTTCGTGGCGGAACTCAACGCCGCGTTTTGCCTCAACACCAGATCAAAGAAATGGTCAAAATTTAAATTAATATTTATTTTTCTCGAGTGGGGATCGAACTCACAACCAATGCCGTTTATAGTCACATTGGGTTCTGGAGAATAAATTAAAAAGAAATATATAATACATATTTGACCTCCATCCTCTTATTGTTTACTATTCAGTTTGCCGATCTCTCTTATGGTGTATGTAATATTACTACAGTAAATATTCAACACACGTACCAAAAGAAGTGAAACGAAAGAAGATTGGAAGCAGGAGCTAAAAATCTAAACATTGTATTGTAAATAACTTTATCTTCGGTTCAATTGACGATAGTGTGAGGTCACGTTACGTATTGACATTCTATATGTATTTGTATTATATAATAAAGTTATAAAATGTTTATTTTTACTAGAATAAATGATAATAATATAAGACCATTGTTGCGAAGTGGCGTGCCTTTAAATAAGACGGCTGTGGGTTCGTTTCTCATTCAAAAAAACGAATTTTTTTTTTTTTTACTTGATGTGGTAACAAGTTAAAGAGCGGCATATAATTTCATCACTCAACACACTGTCAAAATTTTGTTTAAAAATGGAAGACGGAAGTCTTATAACACTTATATCCATCTGCCAACCCTTCTATGTGCATCATGAAGTTTAAAAAAATATAGATATTTACATAACGTGTAACGTGATATACAGGTATATTTTTAATTATTTTTATGTAACTTTGTGTTTAAGTACACGTCAATTCTTTTGAAGTTTTTTTTACTTTTCCGTTCTCTGATTTCTAAGCGGCATCTCAGATTTATTATGTCTGAATCTGTTAGAAACGGCAAAAAAAAATTATAGTCTTGTAACTAGAAATAGTAGATTAATAATTAACTTACCAAGGTTTTAAATAAAAAAGAAAACACTAATAACCCCCACATATTATATTTCCCGAGAGCCGAAGCCAACTTTCAGCATTTATCAGAGCGTAATCTAGCAACGTTGAACAGAACTTAGTCTGAACTTCACAACACAGTGCAAACTTAACAAGAATTTTAAATCAAGTTACGTAATCTTGAAAAATAATTAGTATTTAACCCTTGAAAGCTATATGGTGTAAAAACACCCAAATAGATTTGGTTTTTAGTCGCTACACTCTTTAATTTTTGTCACAGAACGCACGACTGAAGAACACACGTTTGCCTCCTGGGTGTCTCGATACCCATAATAGTCATAGTGCCCTATTGATTAACAACGTAAGTGTTGACCTTTCTTATGATTTTTATTGAATTACGTATGGAAAATGGAGATTTAGCATGCACAATGGGGATTGTTTTTTTGGATTATGAGTCCACGATAGTAGTAGTAATAATAGTAGTGAGGCCAGTCGTGGCGCAGCGGCACGAAGTGTGACTGTAAAACCGACTAGTTGTGGGTTCGAACCCCACTTGAGGAGATGAAATATTTACTTAAATTTATATTTCCATTTCTTCGCTCTGATGTCGAGATTAAGCGCGGAGTTGAGTTCTGCCACTCAACACGCAATGCCTCCAGAATTCAGCATAAAGTGGGAACGAAGTGTCTTAACACTTGGTTCCCTCTGCCTACCCTGCTGTGTGCTGTGTGAGTATGGAAAATGGAGATTTAGCATGCACAATGGGGATTGTTTTTTTGGATTATGAGTCCACGATAGTAGTAGTAATAATAGTAGT
Source organism: Heliconius hecalesia formosus (assembly GCA_018249775.1). Lineage (NCBI taxonomy): Eukaryota > Metazoa > Arthropoda > Insecta > Lepidoptera > Nymphalidae > Heliconius > Heliconius hecalesia. Next base: position 1,576 of record DWMY01001178.1, on the reverse strand, counting down.
GAGGCCAGTCGTGGCGCAGCGGCACGAAGTGTGACTGTAAAACCGACTAGTTGTGGGTTCGATCCCCACTTGAGGAGATGAAATATTTACTTAAATTTATATTTCCATTTCTTCGCTCTGGTGTCGAGATTAAGCGCGGCATTGAGTTCTGCCACTCAACACGCAATGCCTCCAGAATTCAGCATAAAGTGGGAACGGAGTGTCTTAACACTTGGTTCCCTCTGCCTACCCTGCTGTGTGCGGGATACAGCGTGAAGCTGATAGTAGTTTAAAATCAAAGCTATACTAGCATCTGCTGACAAGCCGACTGACTTAGAGAACTTATTAGAAGAAGACATTCATCAAGATGATCTATAAAGTGTTGGCGATTAAGAAGTACTTCTGTCTCATCCCTACGAAAACCCTTTGTAAATGAAAGTAGAAAAAAATATATTTGAAAATGACTGTGAATCTAAAAGTTTCTTTAGAATTTAAAGTTTTTTTGTCACACTTGTGAGTTAAAAAATCTATATTTTTTTTTTATTTATAATTTATTAAAGTTACCAACAAATGGTCCTTAACAAAAATAAAAACTTTTGTTTACATTTGGATCTCATTCTGTTATAAAAAAAAAACATTATGATCCCCTCTTGTAAAGTCATATTGTCAAATTTTATTTTTTGCGAGTTTTTTACAAAAATATATACAAACTAGCGACACCTTGCGGCTTCGCCCACTTAAATTTGTGAACTATTTGTTTGTACAGGAAAGTGTATTAAGATTTGTTTTTTTTTTGTTTTATTAAAATCACAGGGTGGCATTTTCATTAGTAAAAATATTATTGGGGGCATTTAACAAAGTAATAGAACCAGAAACAAATCTCAGAAACGGCTTCACTGATTTAAGGAGAAAAGACGCGAGCGCGGTCCGGGAGAGGTAAAATCTATTTAATTGTTTTTATTTACTTTTTATTGTAACATTCGTCAAGTATGAATGGTGATTAAACAACTGCCCTTTTTAACTATTTATTTATATCCTTATAGAGAAATGATAGCTTTTTTGGGCCCACTTAAGAAAATAAATATGATCAAAATACATTTATTTATTTTAAGATAAAAATTAAAATAACATATTATATATAGGCTCCCACTGTCTACCCTGCTACTGCTGTATATAGTATGAAGCTGAAAAGAGAAGTTGTAAAAGTATCAATAATATTACTTATTAGTTTTATATTTTTTAGGGATGGAATGTCAGTGGAAAGAACGGACGTCCGTCCGTCCGTTGAAATTTAAACCATATACTAAGATTTACGGTCACTTGACATCCTGAAAAAAAATTATTTCTACATTTACTTAAAAAAAGATACAGCCCTCGGTGGGCGAGCCCGATTCACGCTGGTCCTTTCATTTTTTATTTAGTTATTATATTGTTAGAAATCGGAAGCGGGTAACGTTTTTAAAGAAACAAGTTAAAAACACACATCGTCTATATGATTCTAAACTATTTTGAAAGAGATACTATGTAATTGCAGTAAGTGATATGTATCACCTACTAACAATACTTCACACTAGTTTCCTTCCAATAGGGGCCGTCA
>DWMY01001177.1:0-16158 GCA_018249775.1 Heliconius hecalesia formosus | reverse complement strand
AAACTTAAATAGGTGAACATTTTTATCTTCACTATATGTGATCTTCACTATGTGTGTTATTATTGAAGAATAAATGTACAAATATTAAGATTTTCTAACACATTAGATAAATTTTAGAGTTGTTACATTTATTTAAACTGTGATCCTGAGTAATGTTCAGAAGACATATACAGATGCTAGATCATCATAATCATATGTTCTTTTTAAAAATAAATCTACAAGTGAAACACCTGTTATGTTATGTAAACCAGAATTTATAGGTAAAGTAGTCAAATTTACATAAGTTGAATTTCCAGCTTCTAAAGGTCCTAACTTTCTATTAGAAACACCACACCATAGCAGACTTGAATCTTGAAGTGATCTTAGTTTAAGAATTAAATCCAGTGTTCTATCACTTGCATTGACTATTTTGCATTTGAAGTTGAATGGTTCATCTACTGGAACTTTACTAGGTAAATTTTCATATGTTACCCTTATATCTCCATAATCAGGAGTCATTCTCTGCAGCTGACTGGTCTGTAGTCTACCTTTCTCACCTAGATTAGACCTCCAAACAATATCTAATTTACCAATATTTTTAGCAGCAGCAATTAATTTTATATCTCTTGAAATATTTTCTTTTGGTGTTAAGCAATATAGATATTGGCAACTCTCTTGTGGTTGTAATAATGTTACATCCCCAAATACTGATATTCCAGTATCGTCTTCATTGAGAGATTTCACTGTAAATTGATGAGAACTTTCTAATAAAACTTGTTCAAGTATCATTGGGCCAGATGTAATATTTTGCACTTGTGCTTCAACAAACACATCATCAGATTCAGCATTATAAAACTTAGTTTTTACATCAAGTGGTTTCAAAACTTCAAATTTAAAAAATTTCCTAAAAGAAGCCAGTGTATTGTAATTTGACATATAAGTTACTTCACAAACTAAAATATGTGTACCTAAATCCTTTATTTCATGATGTATTACATCACTAAGTGTTTCATCAATGTCTAACATAATAGGTGATTGGTTTTGCTGTGTGGGTAATGGAATTCTTTGAGAACTTGTTTGTAAATCAGCCTTAATAGACACACTTTGAACTGGTTGATTTGTCTCATTGTGAACACAAATATAGCAAGAAAAGGTTTCTCCTAGATAAATATTACCAAAACTTTGAGGCAATAAAAGAAATTGCCCTGCAGCTAAGGTTTCCATTTGCACAACAGAGGTTGCATCATCTTTCAAAAAATTATTTAATATATTCCCAGGTAAATCTTTAAAATCACAAGTGACTATTTTCGGGCTGATCAATGCTGGTTTCGTCAATCTCATGACTTTTAAAGCAACTAAATGATCAACAACTTCTTTTGTATCCATTATTAGTTTTTATTTTTATTAATTAGAATTTATTTGTAACTTTACAAAAAGTTAAATAATTTAATCCGCATTGACTTAACAGTTTCAGTAAGGTTTGGAAATTATACTTCTATTCTAAGTTTTATTTTTATTGTCGAATGTAAAGAAGAAGTGTATTTAATCCTTTTAATAGTAATTAAAATTATATAAAATTATATATCATTTCAAAAGACATCTGTCATAATCAAATATCAAGTTGTCAACTCATGAACTCAATAGTGAATAACTGCGGGCCACAGATAACAGAATACTTTTAAAGTGAGCGTTAAGGAAACGGGACAGGATGTTTTTTTTTATACCATGCTATATAGATTGAGATCCAGTGTCCAGGTCTTCATCTTTTAGCAAAGCTGAAAATTTAAGGATTAATAGTCTAATATAGAGCTAAGACTGTATTCGTACTTACTAATTTGAAAGTGGGGCTCTTTCAGAGGTAGCGCCAACTTAATATGCACGCTCACCTACTTTAAAGTAGAAACGCTCATATTTAAATATATGTTTAAGAATAATTTTAAAAATGTATATTTATTATTACCAGACCCTTGACGTGGGCCTTTACTCCTGTCAGACGTCCTAAAGGTTGTTTAAAATTGGGCCAAACTACGTTATACTAGCAAGCTTTAATTTTACACATATTATATATGGACTATTTCAAAATCCCATTTAAGCACCAAGGCTGAGGTATCTTCTTTCTTCTTCATTTTCTTTTAGGAATAAGTCAATCATGCTTTTCACAGTGAGAATGTAGAAGAACGTCCGAAAGGATGGGTGATGAAGGAATAGCAAAGACCTCGGTTGACCTTTGAAAACACTGTGTCGAAGATATTGGACGAAGGTCACGTAAAAAGCACAAAGGGCATGTATGAAAAAACTGATGTCAGTAGACAAGCTGAAAGAGGTATATAGAGACCGTTACTAGTGAGAAATTACTAGTATATTACTAGTGGAAAAGTCAGAGAGAACGAAACACCAAACGCTACAGACCTCCATTTATTCTACACAGGCTTTTTCTTGAAATATATTTTTGTAAGCACTTAATCATTTAACTTAGACTATTTGTTTTATTTAGTTAAGTATTTAATATAATGTTCATCTTCGTATTTCTTTTACTGTTAATGAGTAAAAGTAAGGAACCTGATTTTTGTGCGTTTCGGGGAACTGCCATTCCGTAATCGAAGTCGTAAGTCGTCGTCGTTTGTACGATGATCTGTTGGTTTAGTTCTTATCTGTTGTCTATTCGCTTCATCAATGTGCTGCCCTCTATTAGAAATTGGCAATATTGTATTTTACTTTTTAATTTAAGTGTCGTGAATTGTAATTATTAAAGTACATAAAACAAATAAAATATTCATTTAATTTATATTAATTATAAATATAATTATTACTTAAATATTAACGCATAGTGGTACATATAATAAAATACGTACTGTCAATGAAAGTGTGCTTACTTTCAACTGATAATATACATTTATATGAAAACATTTCTGATGTGGCCCAATCATGTTCACTTAAATAAAACCTAGGTTATTAGTTTAACAATTTAATTGACTTGTAAAGATAAATGTTTTTTGAGAACTTTGAAGGACGTTAATAAAAATGGCATATCAAACACTTCTTCAGGAATATATGCTTGTTCCCCCAGTTACAAGAGTTTATACAACAGCTTGTGTAATAACAACTTTGGCTGTTGTAAGTAATACATTTATTTTTTAACTTTATAAAACGGTTATATTATTTTTTATGACATTTTATTTTATATTTCAGCAATTAGATCTAGTGTCACCATTTCAACTGTATTTTAATCCTATAGTTATCTTGAGGAAGTATCAATTATGGAGGCTAATAACAACATTCCTTTTCTTTGGGAACTTAGGATTTAATTTTTTCTTTAATATGATCTTTACATATAGATATTGTAGAATGTTGGAAGAAGGATCATTTAGAGGAAGGACAGCAGATTTTATTGTCATGTTTATATTTGGAGGATTATTAATGATTGTATCCTTTTAAAAATATTATCACAGCATGTATACTAATGCTGAAATGGATTTATTTCTTTGTTTAATTACATTAAAATTGCATGCACAGAATATCCTTAACCTATTTTCCAGATATGTGCTTTCTTTGTAAATTTACTATTCTTAGGTCAAGCTTTTACTATTATGATAGTATATGTATGGTCCAGGCGTAATATATATGTAAGAATGAATTTCTTTGGATTAATGAACTTTCAGGTAAAATAACTAATTATTTTTATTTACTAAAATATGTTATTGTACCTTAGAAGATTTATAATTTTAAGTTACAATAACTTACATAAGTAAATATATAGTATATATAAATTTGAAACAATAAATTATGTATGACTTGAATTTGATAGACGTTATAAATATGTGGACATTTTGAAACTTTATAATTTTTTTTTTCCATTTAACTCTTATGAGAGAGTTCAACTTGCCATGAACCATTTAATAAAATGTGTAAAACTTTGCTTCATTTAACTTTCTTGATCTTTTTTAAAATATGAAAAAGTTTTGGTAAGCTTGCTAATAGTACTGTTTATTATAATAGTATAATATCTATCTGCGGCCAGTTGTAGCGCAGCGGCCACTTAACACGCAATGGCTCCAGAATTCGGCAGAAAGTGGGGAACGGAGCGTCTTAACACTAGGTTCCCTTTTTTTTATGGTAACAGTCGGGACCTCTTTAAATTAGCGGGGTTCCTGGTAAAGATTTTATTGATTGAAGAATTCATTATAGGTCGCGACTGTTAATCCTAATAAACTATTGGGCTTGTTTATTTTCTTTTTAGTTTGATGCAGTCGGGGTTTTTGTATTTACAAATATTTTTTTATTTTTTAATTTAATATCTATAATAGAATCATTGTTATGATTCTATTATAAGTATGTATCAATATGTTATTGAAACAAATATAAGAAAGAATATATGAAATAAAATTACAGTAATAAAAAAAATACCAAAAACAATGATTTTAAAATTGTTTATCTATGAGATTGTTCACGGTAATCTCAAGAACGACTTAACAAATTTAATTGCAGTTTTCACTATTGTATTTTGACAAGCTTTCCTTATTATCTAGTGTTGTTTTTATTTTGATCGGCTTGTAAATAAAAAAGCTATACCATAAAATTTATATTAATAACCAAACCAAATAATAACCAAAATTGCTATAAATGTTTTATTGAATTTGCAGAAAACTTTCAATAAAGATATAGATATTTAAAAAAAAAAACATTCATTGATTTGGATATTTTTTCAGGCACCATATTTGCCTTGGGTCCTATTAGGTTTCTCTGTATTACTTGGAAATGCAATATCAGTGGATTTAGTGGGAATGGCTATCGGCCATATTTATTTCTTTATAGAGGATGTACTTCCGCGACGCAGAGGTGGACAAAAATTATTGAAAACACCAAAGTTTTTGTAAGCAACTTTTTAGCTAGTCTGGATAGCTTATCAAATATTTAAAAATTTGAGTCTATTGTGCTACAGCAGCACAACAAGTGAATGTTAATGTGATGGTATTAAAGTCACACTCCGGGGAATAAATCATTTAAGTATTTTACTCTGATAAAACTCTGGTTTTTTACACAAAGTGTGGAGTTGAGCTCCTCCACTCAACATGCAATATCTCGAAAATTGAGTAGTAAGTGGAGAATGGAGTCTAACACTAGGTTCTCTCTGCTTATCCTACAAATTTTGTAAATTTTTATTCCTTTAACATAATAACTTAATTTTTTAAATTTCTTCTTTTTTCAGAAAGAAATTATTTGATCCACCAGCAGAAAACCAAGACTATGAACCTTTACCTGAAGTAGCCCAAAGGCCAGAGGCCAGAGGCTTTAACTGGAGGAATCCAAATATTCCCAATGAAGAAAATGATGAAGTTTACAGATAAAATATTTTACTTAAAAGATTTAAGCATAATGCCAAAATAGTTTTGTTTAACAACATTTATAATTTCACTATACATATTAAATGTAAATAGATAAAATTCAAATAAAATATCAAAATCAAATTAAGTATCCATTTATTTTTTTAGTTTTGTGTGTAGCACAAAAAAGGAATAATACATGGGAAAGTAGTAATTTTATGTCATATTTGTTACGAAATTTAAGGTCTGTGTATATAAAGTAAAGTATGTATATTATGGTATTAGTATATGTAATTTGTGATCACATTACTTATTGATACTAGTATATAGTGTTTGTTTTATTTCATACACTGTCAACAAATTATACTGACACAAATTTAACAACTGTCCAAAATAATAATATAACGCCTATAAAACCTTTTGCTTAAGGATGTATCACGAATGAAATTGTCAAAATGTTGCAAGTCTTATATTGAAGGAAACTGGTGATGTGGCATGTTGGTTAAAGTTCTTAATACTATTATACCTAAGATTGCTCCTTATCTTGGTTTAATTTTTAACAATTGTGCAGAATTCTATTCTAATCCTGACTTAATGTAATATAGCAAATAGTGCCGCGCTTTACAAAGTTGGAGACAGACTTGATCGTAAAATATTTTAAAAAAATATATTCAACCAGTTCACGTTCAGTTGATTTCATCAAAGACTCTTCTGAAGTATTTAGTCTACTGCACCTACTGCACACCTAAAGCACATTTATGACGCCTGGAAGAAGTTGCAAAATACCATTGGAGAGTTTTGTGATTTATCCAAAGCCTTTGATTGTGTAGAAGTTAATATAAATTATGTAAAGTCATCTCCTCAACTCAAAGGATGGGCGTTCTAGAAATCTTTTTATATGAGCACCTTATGTGATACAAAATATTGTATAGCTGCCGGTTTATGTAACAAGTAAATCAGGCCATTGACATCGAAAAGAGCAACTGCTGAGTTTCTTGCCGGCTGTTCTTAGCAGAACTGTCTTCGTTCTGTTCTGTTCGTTCGACGATTCAAAAGTGCCTACAATACTTAGTCTATTTGAATGAAGAATATTTAGAATTCGAATTCTATATTAGTGTTGTTGGTATACTTGTTTAATAGCGTCTATAAATCGTTTTATTATTTATTTTAAATGAAACTTATTTTAATTATTAAAATAACATTTATTTAATTAAATAATAAGAAACATGCTACAGAGATCAGCGTCACTCTGTATCCCAGTACACAACAGAATAGGCATAGAGCACTTAGTGTTAAGATTTTTTAAGGTATTGCGTGTTGAGTTTAACTCAAAGCCGGTCTTTTCCTTTACTGCCAGAGCGAAGAAATGAAAATATAAATACATTACATAGTTTTGTACAAGACTGGTTTTGAAAGTAGGGGCGGAAGCTAGCTCATAGTTAGACCAACGGTTTTACCAGCAGGCAACACATTTGGGCGGCAAAAAACTTTCGTCTAGTTGGTATTCTTTATAACAAAATCATATAGGTATATAAATTACTAGCGGTCCACTCGCGGCTTCGCTCGAATACCACTTATAATTCTTTTATTATGCTCCATTTTTCATAAGATAATATAAATTAAATTATTAATATAATTTATACATTCAATAATTGTGAGGAAGTGCAAGCACTACATGGCTGCTTGCGAGGACAAAATCGGCGGCAAGGGCGCCCCCCGCTGGACTCGTGCCCATGTTTGCGGCCGTAAACGGAGCGTTGAATTATTTTAAATTTACATTTTTTGAATGTTACACAGTGTGGAACGTTTTCAACAATATTTAAACAGCTTTAAAAGAAATAAATACTTACCACACAATAAATACTTTATGAAAAAATGTTGAATGTCATTTTTACACCAGAAAGTCATTCGTAAAATATTGGAATTTTGAGCAAAGAAAACTGTCACTTTCTAATGAATAATGATTATCTATATATATAAAAGGACATGTACCTGACTGACTGAGGTAAGACGCACGCACAGCCGTAACCGCTGTGCGTAGAAACGTGAAATTTGGACAGATTGTTATTTTCATAATCTGGACATCCAATAAGAAGGGATTTTGAAAAATTTTAATCAGATTTTTATAAAATTTGAAATTTAGTCTCTTAAAAATATTTCATTGAACACGTATTTCATGGTTTTTTTAGAATTCACCCCCCAAGGGTTTAAATAAAGGGTTGAAAGTTTAAATGGAAAAATCTTTTAATCGCCACCGATTTTCATAAAAATTTAAATTCAGACTGTTAAAAATATTTTATTGAACACGTGTTTCGTGTTTTTTTTAAAGTAAACCCCTAAGGGTGTAAATAAGCGGGCGAAGCCGCGCGCCCGTTAGGTTATAGCAAAAACAAATAAAAGTCAATTATAATTTACAGTATATATTTTAAAACATTTCTACTTTCGATTAATGAAAGAAAAACAAATCTTTTGTACGAATTGCCCCTTTGCTTTAAATAAATAAATAGTCACAAAAAAGTAATTTCACAAAAGATTGTTTTTAGTTTTTCAAACAATTTTTTATTTTTATATTTTTTAGTTGGATATTTTATAAAAGCGTATTTTTTATTTTATTTTACTATAATTTGTAATTCCCGTTGACCTACAAACTGGAAATTGGTACAGAACTCTCGATCGGCGAGTCCGACTCGCATTTAAGTTTTTTTTATCATATTAATGTATTGTCATCGGACCTTGATAAGTTTGCAAAATTTAATCAAATTAATTCGACGTTTCAAAGTCATGTCATATTTTGTAAAGTCGGTCAAAACGACGTTAAGTTTCCGTTACATACATACATACACACGGAAACTTAATAAATGCGTGTTTAAAAGGCTGTTGTTCAAACAGCAGATATCAGTAACAGTGCCAGATTGATCGGGAATGTTAGTTATTTAATTTTTCCTTTATTAATATACGAGTAAATTTGTATGTGTTTAAGCATAAATAATTCTGCCAAGGTAGGAAATAAAAATAGACTTGCTTATGACTTAATTACATTTATTTATAATTTTCTACATTTGTTAACAAATAGAACATGTGTCTGAAATTTTTTTTGGATTCTAAGCTCATATAGTCAATGCAATCAAAATCGCGCTTCTAAATTACTAGTACAGAAAATGCACCAATTTACGTTAATTCTTCACATTATTTGATATTAAAAAAAATAAATAAAGACAATTAGTATTACAGCAAAAATGTTATTGTGACAGACAAGGAGACATGATATTTTAAATAGATAGGGTTTTTTTGTCGATTCATGTAGTAGATACAATATCAAAATCATAGAAAATTGTTATTAAAATCAATTAAACAAAGTCAATGCATAATAGTAATAATTGATTATAATATAAAGACGAAAGATTGATAATTTTGATATTGCACCATCATACTGAAATCAATAAATGACGATCATTTTAATATGTATAATTATTTATTTTGATGTCGCTTATTTTGTGTTTATTAAAGTAGCATAAACAGTTTTACATACGTACTTCAAATAATGATAATGAGACATTAAAAAAATAGTAAGTCCGTTAGTCGCAACAACGTATAAATTAAGAAACCAAATACAATAATTAAGAAAATATTACAAATAAAAATCACATTAGATAAGTTGATAAATCAACATTAACAAAAATGTAGCCGCAAACTCAAACAGCTACTACCGCAAATGACCAACACAATTTAATTATCATTTTATGAAAAAAAAAAAAAAAGATTAATATAAAATGTAAAACCATGTACATCTGGGACGCTCAAATTCGATTTACAAGAAAAAATACAAAATTACAAAATCTTTACTCGGTTTTATTACAGCTCGAGAACAATAACAACAAACAACTAAATTAGTATCAGTCTTCATTCAAACAAGAAACATTCAAGTCAATATACACATACTATAAATCGATATTTTAGTTATATTTACCCTTAAACAGGCAGAAAATAAGATCAGTTTATTTTACTTTTATGTACAGTTGAAAATTTTTCATTTAACTAGATAATCCTATTTATAAAAAGTAATATATAACAAAAAAAAATGATTGTTGGCAAATAATTTTTGCCCGTTGTTGGATTAGATGTATGATTGGTATGGTTGGATAACGTTACCCAGTGCCCGATTAAGGGTTAACGTGTCTCGTCTGTACCTTTGCCATGACAATGGCGACCTCTAGATGTATAAAACTATACAATGTTGACTAGAGGAGGTAAGAAACCGAAAGAAAATATATATTTTTTTAAATTAATTGTAATAAAAGTCTCAATTAAAAGTTATGAAACCGTTAACGTTAAATGTTTATATTTTGCAGTTTTTAAACAGATCAACGAATCTGTACAATATTTAGCGACAAAAAATCTAATAAGTATTTATTATTTACAAATGTTGCGAATTGACGTTAACTTCAAATTAAAAATGACGATTATAGACCCATACTAAAATTACACAAAATATAATTAAATTGACAAACTGAAGATTCGAAGCGAACAATACAACACACGCCGTATTAGATAAAATATCACTCTGTGACTAGTATAGCCCCGTCGAAAATAAAATTCGCGCCAGATCTTTCTAAAATTACTAGTATATTTTTTTTAATAATTTTGCAATGTAAGAAACATAATAATTAGTAACTAAAAAGACCGATATTGTCATTTTTGGTGTCGTTGTTTTTATACTAAGTTGCGAAAGGTTTTGGAAAAACCTTTATCTAATAATCTAAAAAAAATCACAAGTGGACATTTTCATAGCGCTACGATCGCAAGTAGCACCGTGATGTCATCGGGTTTGCCGCCTGCAAAGAAAAAGAGGAAAAATAATAATCGAGAAAGGAAACTATTGCGTAGCGTAAAATTATTCTTTTCAGCCGTTGCCTATTGTCAATTTTAATAAATACAGGGAGTAACTCGGTCAACGGTGGTCTATGGATAGGGGACCTCGGTACATCCATTTCACCCCATGTATGTTTTGCAATTTTAAAGAAAATTGGTTAATACAGCCCGGTGGTTGAACCTGTGCGTTTTTGATTTCTTTCCTTGTATCATATATAATGCCCTCCCCTATAATATATAATATTGTACAGATATAATCTCCCCAATCCGTGGGGTGCCGGGTAGCATAATAGCACCCTTTCATATCTTCGTATCGGTGTTGTAAGAAGCGAATAAAGGACTTGTTGGATTAAAGGAATGAGAAAGCGGGCAGCAGCTCTATCTTGACGTCGGACCAAGTACAGTCCCACTGCGGTGTGGAAGGTAATGCAAAGGGAAAACACCACACTATTTTCCCAAAAAATCCTCATGAAGATACATAATAAAATATATGTGTATATCCAAAAGATAAGTTCATGGAATGTTAAGTCTTTTCCAAACAGGGGAACTTACAATCTTAGATAAGGAAATAGCAAGGTGTAAATTGAGCATCTGCGGTAACAGCCAAAGGCATTATAGAGGCAACGGCCATTTTTTACTGATACATATACTTACTTCTCTGGCAATGACGAGACTAGTTGAAACGGTGTTACTTTTATACTGCCAAAGACTCTCAACCATCCAGATGCAGTGCAAGTATAAAACAGTGTAAGTATAAAACTTAAAGCCAAGCTGGAAAGCTTAAACATAATACAGTTGTATGCGCCGAACTCTATTGCAAGCGACCAGGATATAAAAACATTCTATAAGCATGAAGTCCTTGTGATCATGGGTGAACTGAATGTTAAAATCGAGCACATGCAGACCAATTGCAGCAAAATATGTATATCCTTGAATGAAAGAAACACGAATGCTGTGGAGATGCGATCACTTCGTAGGATATTTATGATATATTTTTTTTATTTTTATTTACGATATTTATTTTTATTACTTATGGCATTTTTACCATTACCGTTATTTTTTTTTAACAAATTATAATTATAGTAACTTATCCTTTTTAAATTTATATAATTAGACTTTATGTATATCTTTTACCAATAATTAACATAAAAACTTTTGTATACTAATCTCCAATGTTGCAAGCGGTATTCACTTTAAAAGGTAATGCATTTAGTGATAAGAAATTTAGAATTAAAAATATTATTGTAAAATTTATGTAATTACCACTGGTGAATCTGAATAAATAAATAAATAGATATGCGGAGTCAGCTTAGGTGATCGAATCCGCAATGAAGAGCTACACAGAATAGCCGGTACTGGCGAGGATGTCATGATAACAATGAAGAAGGACGTGCTCAGCGGGCTTGGGCACGTCCAACGAAAGAATGGCAAAAAAAGATGTAAGATGGAAAAGTGAGCGGTAACAGACGTAGACCTTGGTTGATCTTCGAAAATACAGTATCAGAGATATTGGAGGAAGGTCACGTAAAAAGCATGAGGACCCCCGGAGGGCGAAAGAGGTATGTAAAGACCGTAGCGTTTGGCGCTCCGATCTCTCTGACTACACCGCTAGGAATACAGCGTAAAGTTAAATCCTTAAGTGTTTCTGTTTCTCAAAAGTCAACTATAGTATAGTAGGCCCAACACTCAGGCTGTATTTGTCAATTTTCTTCAAGAATTCGATTTTTGGCAAAAAAATCACAAACTTCGAAAAATCGGCTGAAAGCCTATAAACCTCTGTTTATAGGTTTAGCCAGCCCCATGTATGTTTATACATGGGGCTGAATTGGATAGGAACCTCTCTCCATAGACCACGTATTACACCCTGCATATACATTTTTTAGCTTCACGATGCCGCTTGGTTGTGCCGGCAGAGGGAACTTAGATTTAAGTGACTTGGTTTCCCATATTCCACCAAAGTTTTGAATTCAGCGACTTAACTCAACGCCGCGCTTTGTCTCGTTACCAGAGTGAAGAAATGTAAGTAATTTATTTCCTCGATTGGGAATCGAACTCACAACCCACTTCACCACCTCTGTCCCTAATATAAATATAACTTATTAGCATATAAACAACCCATTATATCATTGCAAAGTACATCAATTTGTTAATGGATATTTTTTTTTATTTAAGATGACGAACATTTCACAAATTTTTATATAAACGATTTGTTCTCCTTTTGTGGTAACAAACAGTCAAATTATCAATATACACAGTCGTAGTGCAGTAAGGTCTGCTTCGAATAAAGTAAAATTGATGGTTATACTATATATTTCAACCCTCGGTCTGGGAAATGATAACATTTCGAAATACATATTACGAACCGTAGGCGACAGGTCGACACTCACCAATAGCGTCTATCCCGTTCTGCCGCGCACTCTTGGCGAAGGGCGACATGTAGCAGCCGTCGAAGGACAGGTTGCGCGCCATCCACGCGATGGAGTTGGCGACGGCCTGCAGGCGCGGCGCGTCGGCGGCGCACGCGCCCGCGCGCCGCATCTCCGCCACCAGCACGGGCTCGGGCACGTTGTCGAACACGCCGTCCGTCGCCACCAGGATCACGTCGCCGCACTCCACCTTGAACTCCGCCGTGTCCGCTGATTCTGGCCTGGAATTGTTGTTAATCTTACACATTATTTTTGTGATGAGCCATTATTCAATATTCTTTGAAATAGGACTATTAAGTAAAATTGCAGGAGGTCTTTGATAGAACTAAATTTATAAATTACGAGAATTGATAACCGAGGTTAATTGTTACCTTTAAGATTTTATAGGATTTTTTGTTCATCTCACTGAAATATATAATGTAAAAATAATTTGAAAATCTATAATATTAAAAATAGGTTTCGCACTTATTGCACCGAATTTTTTATATAATATTATAGCGAGATGCATAGATAAAAATATCTATTTAACACTTACAAAAACACACTTCTTTTATATTCTCATATTCATCTTATTGATATGTCAATTATGAGGAAAGCTAAATATGAATTGGCTTGTTTTTATACTTTAAGAGCGTAAATAAACATACTTTCATTTACAAATTAAACGATGCACGTGACTAAAGAACTGGCAAATATCCAGCAACCTAAAAATTCTAATAATAGTTCAAGTAGAAATACAAAAACGCCGCATGTGGAACGAGACCACATGACCACCGCTGAGAATAAAAAACACACTATACGTAAGGAGTCTTATGACTTGAACAATATTTTTTTTATTTTAACACATCACTTTGCGTTTGTTTTAGTATCTAGTGGAGCGAAAATTGTTCGAATATTCCTCCAAGTAAGAAATAAACTTAAGACCACCGCAGGGAGAGTCAAATACGTCCACAAATGGCGTTATTAATATATATTACGATATTTCAGGATTAATGGGGATTGAACCTACAGCCTTCGCGTTACAAGTCAGACTCTTGAGCCTAAATGTCTAACTATCATGGTCCATGCCTTGTGACAGACAAACAGACGGATGAACGACCTGACAGCGAAATTTTACACTTTGGGTGCGGAACACTAAAAATGAAAGGTATTCAATAATACTGTCGTTCTAAAATATTTTTTATTACTAAAATGTTTCGTTTGTCAACTACATAAAAAATTAAAAGAAAAAACATGCTCAATAGTTTAGTATGCATTACCCCCATTCTTTTTATCGCACAGTCGGGTAAAATTATTAATAATATACTGTTTTCTCATTTTATCAGTAAAAAATTATAAAAAGTTTTCTTATATTTATTTAGTCTGGATATTAAATATAAATATTGCCTTGAAATATATTTTAGTTTTCAATAAATAACAATCGTGTTTTATTGTCAAATAATAAATATTAATTATTCTTTGAAAAATAAATATTAATGTGAGTTAAGGTTATACAGGATGGAAGAGGCAGCACTCCTTTTACGGAAACAGCATAAAGGGTAAAATATTTCAAATCCATACCTAAAGAAATTTATCAAGATAACTCAACAGTTTAGACGTAGGATTTTTTTTTTATTTCACGATGTTTATCCATACTGTATTTCGCGTGACGCTGTTACGCAAAGATGCGAATAACGTAAACGATGACAGAATAACTTTCGCTTGTAAGTTTCAATATCTTTATTAAATAAGAAACGATGAAATGTCTCCTTGCAATTTTCAATTATTTTTTGACACATAATGCCTTATTGTGACTTATTTATAAGAGATAGATAATCGCGGGGTATAATAAGGGTGTCGCGGACTTTTTTTAGAACTAATAAAATAGAACATTTCTTCCATACAATGTACTGATATATTTTACTATTTTTGCAGCGCACACGCTTAAATCAATTCGATGGCGTTCATTATTATTATTTCGTTATTTAAGGCTAACTAAGACTTACACCATAATTTTATATCCCTATAGCACTCCTCAAGAACGTAGCTTTCATACACCAAAAATAAGTAAATCGACCCAGCAGATCCAGAGATCTTAGCGTTTAAACAAAAAAAAACAAACTCTTCTGCGTTATTATATTAGTATAGATAAAAGTTATATCTAACTAATATATACCTATTGTATTTTTTTTTGTAATTAGTCTTATTTATTTTATGATTGTACATTAATATCTGTTTTGTTATACCTACAAGATCTATTCTTATCTTATCTGTATGATCTATATCATCAATCATCATGTTAGCATCAATATACTCATAAATATAATTTTTATATTTTTTCCATGTAAGTGCCAAAAAATACACACACAGAATAGAAAAGTGTTTCACACTTTTAATAGCATATTGTTTTCATTCAATATTTTAATTTCTTTATATTTTTTTATTTAGGCATATTTAATAAATATAAATCAAATAATATATAGTAAGTATTTATTTTACTATCTATATACATATATTTGAATAACCTTTTAGTTTAATATCATCTTAGTGATTAAATAATTTTAAATAACAAATAATTATGAATGATACAATATTGTGCATTCTAATGCACTTTAAAATAGTTATCAAAATATTAAAGCTGTTTGTTACAGTTTGCTGAGTTGTATAATATTCTGCAATATTTCTCTATATCTGGCTTTGGTTTAATAGGGTAGATGTAGGTAGCTGGCATTGGAATATTTTTTTGAGAAAACTGACTGTTAAAACAATTAATTCCCGATTTTCCACCTAATTTTCAAAATATTGAGTGGGAGAACAAAACATAGCACTTTGTCTCTTACCAGAAATGAAAAAAAATCATTCCCCTAAATGTGAATAAACCCACTACGAACGGGTTTACAGTCAGAACCTTTGTATGTTTATAACAAACTGTATTTTATACTTAATATATTTCTTAATAATGCTTAATTATGTTCAATTAATAGCAAAAAATTGCAAAACTTACCTATCACTAAGAACATTCCTATCATGACCAGGTGGAGGTAAGCTTAGTTGGTATGGTGTATTAAAGTAGTGTTGCTGCTCATGAGAGCGATGTACTATGCGGCCACCGCGGACCACCATAAAACCACTGTCACCTATATTTGCAGCCCGCATTATACTCTCGCTTCTATCTAAGATCATAACACATGCTGTACTGCTGCCTGTCAAAATAAAAATATTTATATCACAACTGTAATTAATAATAATGATATGATGAATTAATAATAATGATAAAAAATATTTTTGTGATGAATTTTTGAAACCAGGAAGGTGCACACAAACCAGCAATGAATGTGGTATAAACAATGATTGCACAGTACCTTGTATGTAACTGTACAATTAAAATAGCCTCAAAAACTAGTAAACTGGTCAAAAAGGATTTATTATATCCCCTTCATAGCTTGTAAAGAATGACCATTTCTAAATGTGCTTCAGAGGAAATGGTCAAATTATATTAAGTTGTATTGTTAAATTATGTTTTTACCTAATATAGGTTTTTTGTGTTCCAAAAGCTCATAGTAAGATTTGGCTAGCAGGTCTCC